>BPLS01032015.1:3737-26818 GCA_019656275.1 Rhododendron kiyosumense | reverse complement strand
ATTGATAGGCTAGCGGACATGTTCATTGCGAATAGCCATGAGAAGTTCAGGTTGGAGAAACAAGAGTCCTATAGGAGATTTCAAGAGATGATGGCTAGAAGTGTGTGAGGGTCTTTTCAACTTCTACCTTTTTCTATTAATTTCTAAAGTTACATTGGTTGGGTTTGGAATGGTATTTGGTAGGCATTGGGTGGGGGTTGGATTTCTTTTACCCCTCTCTCTCTCTCTCTCTCTGAATTGTACATGATGGGGTGATGGTATTTGTGCAATTCTTCTACTGTGGAAAGGGTAATTGTAAGGCTATTATATTTTGTGGGATTCAATTCCGGAACCCAGGCTTTATGTTAAAAATCTTTAAAGCTTTGACTGATACTTTCCATTTTTAGTTTTGAGATATATTAATCCAGATATTATATATAGCAATTTTGGTGCTATTTTTTTTTTTTGGCAAAAAAGTGGGATTGGGTTTTCTACCTACTGTTCTTTCCAAAATCGATCCTACTAAAAAGCGGGAGACTTCTATATTGGATGCAATCTTTATGAATTGTTCGATACTAATTCCGAGGGATTGCCTGGTGGTCAAGACCTGGGACATAGAAATTTGTCCTATTCTAAAATCTCAATTCAAAACATTTGTTATAAACTCCTTTGGGCTGGGCCAGTCCATACATAGCTTATACATAGAAAAAAATGACGGCACAAGACGTATTTTAATAATTAATATTTGTCAATGACAAGCTAAGAACATTTGTTAATGCTGAAAATATCTTTGACGGGTATTAATTATCAAATCATGTCACGGGCCATTATTTTCCCTATACATAGCTTCACTCTGACTTTAACTGAAACCCCCTAGAGTGGGCGTTGGAATTGGTCCGCTAAAATTAGTCAAGATGTAGGTAAGCTAATCCGGACACATAGTTATCAAATAAAATGAATGGTTCGATTCTTTTTAAGGCATGCGTGCATTAAAAATACTAGGAAAAGTATTTTTGTGAATTACTTTTTAACTTTACTATTCGTATTCAAATGTTTTATTTTGCGTTTGGCAGTATGACCACCGAAAGTAGAAGCTACAAATAATTTGCTTTGATAAAAAGGAAAAAAGAAAAAGAGATGCAATTGTAGGGTGAGAACTCGAATTTTTGGGCCACGCGAGTGTTTTATTCACCGGATCGCCTCTTTGTCTTGACTTTATTTGATTTGAGAGTATTTTTTTCCCCTTAAGTATGTGATTTTACTGAACTGAGTAATATAATTAGAGAACCAATTCCACCGTCCGATTGAGGGCGGTCTAAATGCCTAAATGCAGAATCATCCCCGTACTTGAATACGTCATCCAAAATTTGAGGGAGAAAAAAAAATGGAAATACATATTGTTCTTTTTGCTGAAGTTTGTGCTTGGTCAAGTAGTAATCGGATCGAGAACAAAGGGATAGCCAAGTGGTAAGGCTTCCATTTTTCAAGAAAAAGACCTTGGTTCAATTCTCATTATGGGGTTTCGTCTCCTATCTCCTGGGGTAGGTTAGATTAGGTTTCTTGCACGTACTCAATTAAGAAAAGAAAGAATAGTAAACGTGGTGTCACGTGACATCAAAAACATGGTGGAAACTGCTTCATGGAAAAAGCATGGTTTTGAAATTTAACTAAGGTTGGTTTGGCTCAATAAGTCAGTTAACTTTTTTTTTTTTGTCTTTATCTAATCTTTTTTCGCATTTTTAAGTTCCGCTTTTAATTTTTGTGAATCAATGGTGCGTCTCAACAAGAGGAACCGAAAAAAGTAGAAAAAAATTATGTTCCGAACTCAATTTTTTTTGAAAAAATATAAAAATAAGCCAAAAACGATGGGTGGAGGCACACCAAAATGGCCCCAATGCCTTCAAAATTTTTAAAATAGCAAAATTTTCAAGGGAACACCTAAGGTATCCCCTTTAAGAGTGTCCCCCAGTTTTGGTTTAATGTTATGTTTTTCAGTAGTTATATTATTGGGGGGATACGGTATCCCCGGCCAGACAAAAGGGGATACTCGAGCATTATCTATTTTCCAATATGTAACATAGACTACAGTGCCTTCAAAAATTTTAAAAAGTTGTAAGAGTGATAGATAGTTAATACAAATAAAAGTGGATAAGATAAAGTAGCTTTTATATATATATATATATAGAGAGAGAGAGAGAGAGAGAGAGAGAGAGAGAGAGAGAGTAGCTTGCTCAAATTGTCTTTCTATCTACACTTGGTGCCAAAATGTATGCTAGTAGTAGATTTCTGTACTTTCAAAGACTTTGTTTGTTTAATTTCCCCCTCTTCTTCTCTTGTTTGGATAAGTTTCTACGAGTTTCCTTTTCCTCTTAGCACCTTTAAGTTTCAACATTTGAACAATGTATCTTTCCCTTTCCTTCAAAATGACAAACCAATAAAGCAAGCAATATGTGGGGGCTATTCTTGGAGGAAAACTGGAAAGATATTTGTTAAATCACATTCACATTGCATGGGAATAGAATAGGTGATCAAATAGTTCAAATTTTTAGATCGGATCGATATAAAGTTTTTAAATGATTTCAGAGCCGGGTCTCTACCCACCGCACATTTTAAAGATATTTGCGATTCACACCCATGACGACAATCCGAACAAAAGGTAGATAGACCACACGTGACAGTACTCATATATGACTGCATGTGAAAGAAATGTTAAAGAATATAATTTCACATTGCTTGAAAATGGAATGAATGATCACTTAATAAAACATTTGGTACTCTCCACTTTTTTTTTCTTTTTTTTTTTTTTGGGAACTCTCCACTTAATAGCTAAAAGTAAACTACGATTATTCTACAGGCTGGGTAAGATTATTTTGTAATTGTATACAACTTAAGCTTACCAGTTAATACCTAAAAACTTTTAAGATGTGTTGAATGAGGTTACCAGTTAATACCTAAAAACTTTCCAGATGTATTGAATGAGACGCGAGACTCTTGAGTCAAATGTTTCAAGCCCTTACGAAATATGGTAAAGACAGAGAGGCAGAGCTAGGAATTATAGAATCGAGGGGCCAATGAAGAGACAGAGAAATCATTACCGACAACGACGAGATTTCGTAAAAAAAAAAAGACAAAAACTTGTAAAGTAAGTGCCAATAATGTCGTTTTAAAAATATGCATGCTACCTAGAAGGGGTTTCGTGTAACGGGATGCGGTGACCCCTTCCTGGTCCCTACATAGCTCCGCCCCTCGGTCCAATCTCCTCTTGCGGTTTACAAATTCATCTAGTACTCTTTGAAAGCTTCAACTCAAAAAGCAAATCTGCTAACAGGGGAGCACATGCTCATGACAAGAACTCCAGCGGTTGATGATATAATGTATTGTCGTACGCCAACAGACATGGTAAGAATATGGTCATAATTTTTTAAACCCAATCAATTCAGTCTATATCATTTTGGCCCCTAGAAAGCTCATTTTGCTTGCAATGGTATGCATAAGTATCTTTCTGTGATTGCAGCTTCTTACCAAGAATGTGAAATTGGGAATTTATTTAAAATATCCGCATGGCTATTTGGAATTAAAAGAAATGTTTTTCACATTCGATCATATATTACTTCGTAATCACATGCAATTATTGTACTCCACATCGGTCATTGGATTGCTGTCAAAATAGTGGAATATTTTGACAATTTATGTTGGCACATCACATTAAAGAAACAGAACTTGGAAGTTGGAGGGTCGGCACCTGCTCAAATTTGAAAGTTGCAAGGTTTCTTGAGAGAGAGCACAAAGAGGCCGTCAGGTGTTGCATTGGTCTCTTTCCTTTGCTTTAGTTCCAACTTTTGATTTGATACCTTTCCTCTTCTCCCTAATAAAATGCTATTTTGCCGTTTAAAAGAACTTACAGAATTTGGGATTTTTTTTTAGCCAATCTTGCAAGAAATCAACACGACAAAAGATAGGTAAGTGCTTAAAATCATTCATTCCACAAACAACCAATTAAACACCTAAAAAACCTACTCAGATCAAACATTTTCCGGTCATTTTTTTACTAATTTCTCACGAGTACCCTTAAAATCATGTTCTGATCACATTAAGCAGCTCGAATCATCAAAATTTGATCAGGAACTATGAGGTGTTTTTTTAGGTGTCTAATTAGTTGTCTCTCGGAACCGCCCGGTTAATTAATTCCTATACATAATTCTAGACTAAATTTTCTAACCAAGACAAGTGTCATTTGATCAAATACGTACCAATATGGGATTCAACTGATTTTTTCATGATTGGCTGGACGCTACATCCTTCAAATGAAGGACTCTGATAAGACCTGATTTGGTTTCGGACAAAGCAGGTAATGTTGTGGTGAACAAACTGCAGTCGAAAGATAAAAGACCAAGGAACCTCATAAACAGAGTACAAAACCAGCCATCCCCTTTTAGGATGGCTTTAGCCAACTTATGGGCAGTTTGACTTACAGAGCGATTAACTTCTACAACCGAAAAAAAGGAAAATTTACCAGACAAAAACTTCACTAACAGCAAGCTATCTGTGAATACGTTGACGTTTGTGAACCCTTGAGCATTGCACCAATTAATATCTTCCAAAAAAGCCTTAGCCTCTGCTATGTTTCCAGACAGCATAGCATCCTTCCCACTCCTATGCTCAATCTCCACATCACGGTCATCAGAAGCTATCAAGCAAAAGCTCCCAAAAGATCATCCTTCTGCCATGCTCTGTCGACTCCCAACTTCACTATTCCTTCACTTCCATTAGCAAGCTCATTACTACAGCAAATAAACGAAGGTTAGAAACGCAGTCGTTATCTCCAACCCTCTGATCTTTTATATCAAGCACCATATTAGAGCAATCCTTATTAGATTCTCCTCTGACTTATGAAAACCTGGGCAAGCAAAGTTTTATAAGCTCCATAACATCAACAGGATGAGCAAATGATTGTGGAGATTGAGCGAAGAGACAACTAGAATCCAAGAAACAACTGGCCTGTCCCCAAGAGGTTGTAAGTTCAAGTCCCACAATGGACAAACATTCCAAACCTTAGGGCCAACGAAAATTTGTCCGATCACTAACTTCAGGAACCCTAAATTAGTCAAGGGGGCACAAACTGAGCCAAACATCCGGTTGTTAAAAATAAAAATATATAAAAAATAACTAACTATAACTGAAGAAACTCCCTCCCTCCCTCTCTCTCTATAACAGAGCCAAACATCTGTGGAGCATCTTATTATCTTTATTCCAAAACTTCTTTTGCTGCTTTTATGTGTGAGAAAGACCTTTGGAAGAATAACATTTTGATTCCTTCTGTCCCCTTGTCTTAGGTTATGTGAACAGCCTTTAAAACAAAAGTGAATGTCTTTGAAGTTTCTTGGGATTTTATTCCTATTTAGGATAGAAGCATCTTTCAGGAGGAGGAGATCTAGTACAAATCAATGGTAGTTCTTGGCCTACGAAAAATGTGACCTCTAACCTTAGACTGGAGTAATAAAGCTACCAAAGAAGACCACAGCCCTGCAAAAACTGATTTTGATCTAGTCGTGATTGACCAACATATTATGGACTATGGAGTTGCTTTTTTATTTCTAATTTAAAATGTTCAACTCGATAAAAAAAATTCTCAAAATTTCAGAAATCATGCACATGAGAACTTAAACAAGCTGATGATTCCAATGAAGATAAAAGTGTTCTACTTATTTAGTTCAAAAGACGGATTGAAGAGATGAAAGATGGAGGAACAAAAGAGCGAAAATCCCACAATTGATCCCATGATAATCTGCAATACGAAGCCCAGGCATAATACTTCAAGAAATAAAACCCCGTAGGTTGAATGTTCAAGAAGGAATGGCAACAAAATATACTTAAATCTACAGAAGAAGCCATTTCCCTAATTGTATGGATCGTTTTGACCTTAAAGCTATATGGATCCTAGTCTATGAAACAAAAACCCCATCCCACGGAGGAAGCCAATCAAGGGGGCTGCTCAAGCAACAACCATGCCTTTGAAAAATTTTAAAAACCTTCCACCCAATTCCCTCTTACTACTCTCAACTCAGCAAAGCATTGCATTTGGTAGCATTGGCCACTCAAACTCAACTTCTGAATCAAGTATGAAAACAATAAGATTTGAATAGGAAAACCCTTCCTGTTGAGTTCTTTTACTTGATCACGCACCCTATCACATACAAAAAAGTAAAGAAAAGACGAGATACATGAATACCATTTCTCTGCACCTGAAAAATGAACTCTTGAACTTCATATTCTTGGACAAATCAAAAAAAGGCAAGGTTCCTTACGAGCGGAAATACTTGTATAAACAATTTTTGCAACATATCTTGGTTGGTTTACAAACTTCTACCACTCAAAGGGAAACACAACAGAAAGTAAACCATGGACCAACAGTTAATGATTTATTACCTGTTCTACCCGTAGTGCAGTGCAAGCAGCATCAGCAGCATGTATGAGGGCAAAGAACCTGTGCACAAACCAAATTTTTGGGCCTCATAAAATACGTAAATACATTACATTATGCGTACTTATTCCCTTTCTAAATAATTGGGATCTCCGTTCTTCGTCGTACATCTATGTATCTAACTAGGTCAGAATTTGGCAGGGCTGATTTGGGTTGCAGTGCACGCCAAGAAAAAGCCAACCCTGCCTCAGCGAACACTGGCAAGCACAATATGGCACAAAAAGGTGGTCATAATAGTGTAGTAGCTTTGAAATCCGAAAGCCGATGGATTATAAATGAGAATGCTATAATCTAACAAATAACTGCGTAACTAAAATGAACGATTCCTCTATCAGGTTTTGTTGCACAGTGGCTCAACACAAGTCCAAGCCAAATTAAGCCTCACCAGGATCTTCCAACGATATTCTGCCAAATGTGTATAGCATAGCTGCCTAATCCTATTTTACCCGTGAGGCAGGTGCAGATAAAACCTGTTGTCATAACTGCACATATTCACTACTAAAAGTGACAAAGCTAAATTGCATGCTACAGAGAGGCCAAACTAATACATAAGGAATCAACCTACACTACCTAAAAGTATCAACGGTTTTGTACAAAGAGTCTGAGAAATTCTGGTATGGGCAGCCAATTCAATTTTGGTACATAAGCAAGGTGTCTGTTATTCTACTTAAATCTCAGCAGAGGTAACTGTAGTTTACACTTTACACCAAACATAGAAATCCTTACACATCAAGACTCTCAAGGCAACAAGAAAACAGCTTTTAAAAGTAACAAATAAGCTTACTTGGTGTCATGGAGGTCCCGATTATTCATGTCAGAAACATCCTTGCATATACCTTCCTCCAAGTCTACGCGCACCTTGCTGTTTCCAGATGCATGCTCAGCATACAAAGAAGATATTATTTCCATTGCATTCGGACCAGCATTCCCAAAGCTCTCAGCAAATTTATCAATAGCAAACTGGTACAATCTGCAAAGAAAGAGTTTGACGAGCCCTGTTGGTTGCTTCAAGCACAATTTCACGAAAAAGTGGTCAAAAAAGAATTGCAACTTGAAATTCAAGTTGGAATTCTCTAAAACAGAATTGAAAGTAATATAGAAGCAAAACATTTCCAACTTGGAGAGAGAGAGAGAGTGAGAGTACGCTGTTTCACTGAAAGAGAACTCCTTCAGTTTTCTAGTTAACTCAACTTCTGTGGCTGCCACTCCAGGGACCATACGGCTCTCCCTGCACATTGCCTGACACAGAAAAGTAGCATCATCCGGACCACTACTCACCATCCATTGAAAACTACTGAAACCCCTCTTTTCGAGCATCAATGCAACAAAACTTACGAAAGTTTCAAACAGAATCCAAAGAAGGTGTCTACAGTAAAAGATGGCCTTCATGTTCTACAAAACTAACTTGTATGTATTCACACCATCATCAAACTGCTCTTTCAAGATCATCCAATATACTATCAGTACTTCCTCATAGAACCACAGTTGATACAGAGTTTTTCCACCTTCTTCATTTTTCACAACAGTGACCTATTACATGTTAGAGACAAACATCATATCGATGAGAAGAAGAAAGAAATATAGAAGCAAAACATAGAACCTAAAGAAAAATAAACAAATGCAAACTACAAATTATGATCTTAGGACAAAGAAAGTGTTTGCCCATTACCCTAACACCACCAATTTCCTCCACGGAGACAGAATCAACGTACCCCAAGTCATTGGGGTTTGGCCAGCCAAGCTTCAACTGTTTCAAAAGTTAATAAGAACACAAGTACGAGAATCTTTTTCCCACTTAATAAACTGCTACTTATGCTAATACACAAGTATGCTTACAATAGCAACGGTGCCTGTTGTATGGCAAAATCTTTGCAGTTCAAACTTGGAGCTGATTTTTAAGACCATTAGCCTGTGAATAAAGTTGAATGAAACAAACTATTAAACACCTTGAGAGAGCCTTACACAGTACAAACATAATTCAAAAGGAAGAAATCAACAAGAAGCATGGCTTGTACATTCAGATGATTGCTGTCACCCAAAGACGCAAACACCAAAAGATTATACATGCAAAAAAGGTGAGAAGAGAGGAAAAGAGAGTAATAGCTGGTTTCAGCCGATGCATCAATAGAAGCTTATTTAAAGGATATTGGGTCATATCACCAATGAAAGAGGGAGAAAAAGTCTCGGTTAAAACAGCATCAGCATGTAAACTCTTGATAGATGAGACCCATGGGATGAATTGAATGTATAAACAACAATGACTCTAACAGCTCTTACCCCCAAAAGGCTTCTTCTTAGAGATTTGAAGGCTCTTTGTTTTGTCACCGGAAAAGAAAGTGGGAGGGCTACGGCTACTCCTGCATATAGCATAGTGGAGAGGGACTACTTTAATGAAGAGCTGAGGCTGTGAACAATTGTTGCTTAATGGAATGGGTGTGGGATTTGAAAAATGAAAAGAAAGTAGGTTGATTCCCATGGTGTAATAATCGTACTTCTACACAAAGCCTACAGGGACTCATCTGGTCAAGACTAATAGAGTTTTCGCTAATCCTCTTCGCCATATCTATTTCCATCTCCGAATCGATCATCCCCGATTCATAGCTGAGTCTACTAAAAGAGGGACCAGCCTCATCGTGGTGATTAGAGGACACCTCTCATCGTTCACCTCTAATGTGACACGTTTAACGTTACCTCCCAGTTATATGATCAACGGGATCAGTCGGCTAGAGAGCGGGGCTATTCTTCTTCCGGGGAGGCAAAGTAGTCCCTTCTACTGACCAAACCCTCAGTTCAGAGGTCTTTGTCAACATGTTACGAAGCTCCAGTCTTTGGTGAGTCACCATTACTTGACGTAGAAAGGTGAACATCTGGGCAAGGGGTCATGCTTGTATCTTAGTTGATTTTTTCTTATTTATTTGTATACGAGTTCCCATTCCGAAGCTTGTGCAATTCTTTATGCCAATCTTCGTTACCGGGAAACACCTACTCTAAAAGCTCAGTTCTTCAAATGCAATGCGATCGGAGCTTGGACAAGACGATGAAAATGGGAAGGAAGGATTCAATCCAGCCACCCCTGCAGCTACCTTTTTACAAAGGATTCCGAGAAGGCATTAAAGAAAGCTTCTAAAAGAAGTCAAAGGACTGAACTCAAAAAGTAAACTAAGATTCGTCTTGCTTTCTTCCTTTTATTCGAAGGGGCTGTCCATCGAAGTTGGGATTGGAATAAAGAACTCATACATAGGAGAACACAAGCACACTTTCCTTCTTATAAAGTAATAAGAAAGATGGTTCTAGTGAATGCTTATCCTTTCTCCCTGCCCTCGAGCTGGTCATATGAATAAGAATTTTTCGAATATAGTTTTATATGGCCCCTGTATTTTTGAATACTAATGGTGGCACATCAATCCACCACATCGATATCCCTATGAGTAGACAGGTTAACGTTACAAATCTGAGATCTTAACTTCATTTTCTTTTCATTTCATTTCCATTGCCTTTTCCGGTGGATTGCTGAACTCATGGGGACGGTCCCTCCCCTACACGTAAGACTGAAGAACTCAACTTGGTCTAAGCTAAGCAAGCTGCTAGTCTATCCATAGCCTGTCAAATCTCATGATGGTTAATAAGAGTTCATTAACAGACAGGAATCCCCATTGCTCAACTTTGGAGACCTTTCAGACAGAGGTAGAGAAAGAATTAGACAGGTAGATTACGGTTGTTCGATCAGATCGTGGTGAAGAAGATTTTGGCAGAATGGACCATGATGGGGGGAATCATGGGCCGTTTGCTGAGTATTTGAAGGAACTGGGCATAGTTCCTCAATACACCACTCCAATCCTGAGCAGAACATCTGAAAGGAGAAATTTGACATCACTTAGTAAACAGGAAGGACAGATCACTTCACTTGTTGATTTCACCGGAAACCAAAGACTTCCTCCCTTCCACATACTATACACTAGATCCATATTTGACCGTACCGGTAGCACCCCCCAATATCAAATTGTAAAAGAACGATTGCTTCGCTTATTTTGACCCCATAATCAAAAGATGAAATTCATGACCGGATAAACGACGATGTCCAAACTGCTCTTACTCAATGAGATTATAACAACCAAGGTAAGGGTCAAAGAGAGAAGAGCCTATCAGTTGCATAGAAGAAGAGCCCTTCTTGATTGAGATTGAAATGAGAAGGACTTTAGGCATTCTACCTCCTCTTTTTCGGTACGAGAAACTAGAAGCTCTTTACTTTCATTCGAAATGAATGAGAAGCCGAACTCATTGGCGAGAGAGAGCCTACTAGACTAACTGATCCCCGTTGAAAATAGGGATGAGTCAACTCCGCTTCCTGGTCAAACGCATATTATCTTCCCCAAAACTGGGAAAACTGGGACTGCTCTTTGACAGAAGGTAAACACTCCCACCCTTGCTCAATTAAGGGGGTTGAAATGTGTTAAGTTCTCCGTATTAATTGAGTATTGCATGACCAAATCCTCACAGTTACAGCATACCTCCTTAGATGTCAAATATTAAATGTACAAAACCCTTGCCGCTTGCCTCAGGCCCTCAGCTCGTACCATATTCATACAAAGGATGGGCTACCATACTTAATATAGTTAAAATTCAATAACAACTGCAAAACAAGAATGCCAAATGGAGCACTGACCGTTTCTAAACATAATAACCCTGGCAAAATGGTAACGTCAAATAGAGTATTGACCAATGTTACAAATTGTTCAAACCCACAGAGATGAGAGTGCAAATTATATGACAAATCAAATTAAAAAAAAAAAAAAGAGAGGTGAGAATCACTATACTTGAAACGTTCACAAAAAGTGTAGTGCCATCTCTCCAACTGCTCCTCCACTAACAACCACCTTGGCACCTGACTCAGCAACTGCTTTGATAAGCTCCTCAACTTTGGCGGCTTCTGTTTTTGAATACTTTTCTAGCTGGAAAACACAGATGGCAAGAAGAAGAGTTCGCCAATAAAATTTAGCATAAAGAAAAGACAGATACCATCCGAGTGATATTTGAATAAAATATGCATCAGTATTCCAACTTCCTCTGCATTTTTCCTTTTGTTTCAGTTGCAGATGTATCAACACCACCAGAAAACACGACAACTTACAAAAAAGAATAATAGGCTGGAGTAAGAGCAGCTTAACGTTATCTTCAGAGAGAGAAGAGTTTCCACTAAAAAGAACTACATCCTTTGCATCTCAAGCATGTACATGTAGAGTTGACAACATCAGACATATCTTTACAGCCCAACAAATACCCTTGTGCTGTCATTCTCGTGGTCAATAAAAAATGCAGAAGAAATATGTTTAGCCAAGAAAACTCACTTTACAGCAACTTTTAAAATCTAATTGCAGACAGAAGCAGAACTTACCCTCAACTGCGATCTCAAGAACAAAATGCCCATCGAATGTTAACGATATCAGTTTACTCCATCAGGGTTTCAATTCCAATATTCAAACTTGTATCATGTAGAACTTCTAGCTGAACACGCTTATAGAAATCTTAGCGGAGTAACTGATATGAAAGACATCAATGATATGATTATTGAACTTCTTATTTAACTCTTAAATTTTTTTCTGCTTTTTACACCTTCAAGGACATCATGTCTACAAAAACATTCAGCACCTCCCTAGATAGAAATTGAATGTATTTGGTGACTAAAGGAGTTTCAAGACTCATTGCCTTCTAACTTTTCTCAATTCTCTCATACTCTTCAAACTTCCCTTCAGTATCTCAATCATTCCAAACTGCAAACATAGTCTAAATTCACATCACGCTACGGGCACTTTGAATGCAATCACCAACAATGAGTCCTAGCGAAAATCACTCTGCCTAGTAAATCATTAGAGCTTGATTTTCTTGCAACTTATTCCCCACATGAGCAATGGCAAAATTCCATTCTGCCATAAATATTGTTCTAGTTCCCAATCCGAAACAGAAAGTGCCATGCAAATAAAGGTTAATGGCACCTGAAAAACTTAACCTTCTGAATTTCAAAGACAGATGCTCAGTGCTAACCCATTCCAATCATCAAACCACAAGAAATTGGTTCTATTTCCAATACAAAATGAAAAATCAAAGGACAGCCAATAGAAACAGAAAAAAGTCCGGATCTAATAAGATAGGATAATTGCAATCTGCCAGCAGTTCAACATCAGAGGTTTCGCACAGAAATAGTTGAAAAAGAACAAAAAGATGAATATATATTTGCTAACCTTAGCGTTCTCCACTCGCTGTATGTATCCAACTGCTTCAGTCTTTAGAACCATACCTCGAACTATGGTGCAATCATGCAATCCTCCGCCTAAAAGCTTAGCAACCCGGACGTTGTCCACATTAAAGTTTGCAGGGTTTTTGGGGCATACATGAATGCACGCCTATTCGCACCATCTCATATCTCTTCTTTTTGGGCCTCGCCTGCCAAAACCAAAGTCCTCGCCACAGGAGGCTGTTGAACATCGCATTCATTAGCCACCGTTCAATCTAAACCGTGTTTCTCTGAGCGCATCTTCTTGCTCAACGAGGTGTGCCAAGTACAAGGCTCTATCCCGTTCCGTCTTCGTCGAGCCAGTTCTCGCAAGTACGTCCACTAGAGAGTTGGCTTCTCATGGCATCATGACAATAGAATAGTCTTTGAGACAAAGGAACGGCAGTGAACTGACCGCTTTCCTTTCCTCATCTAGTAGTGGTCACTTGCCTTGTATTGCCTGTACAATGGGAAGGCAGTCCATCTCTAGAATCAGCATCAAATATCCGAGCTTTATTGCTTTGGTAAGGCCAACGCGAAGGGCTTCAAATTCAGCACTCTGCGGCGAGCAGAGTCTGCCGATGCTCAAGGCCTTTAGAATGAGGGCCGAGCAACCCCTAAACATTACTCCTCCGCAGGACCCTCCGTTCAAAAGGGAAAACGCCCCATCCGTAATCATCTTGATGATCGGGGGGGCAATCCACGAACTTCGGCTTATAACCGTTACATCTCCTGCTCGAGGAGTCTTTGAAATCACCGCACGATTAGTCTTCAGACACTCCCACAATTTCGATTTATCTTCTCTACAGCGTACATTCAAGCAATCTAACACCACATTTCCGGTTGTTCTATTAAAAAGAGCCACAGGATACCCCCTTCTAATCAATTGTCGACAAAGAGCATTCGCTAAACGAACTGACTGAAATTTCGCTATTTACATCCCAGTGAGTTGTTTGATTTGTTGTTTTAAAATGAAATTTCTTAAGTCAATTCGTTTAACAAATACTCTTTGTGGACAATTGATTAGAAGGGGTATCCTGTGGCTCTTTTTAATAGAACAACCGGAAATGTGGTGTTAGATTGCTTGAATGTATGCTATAGAGAAGATAAATCGAAATTGTGGGAGTGTCTGAAGACTAATCGTGTGGTGATTTCAAAGACTCCTCGAGCAAGAGATGTAACGGTTTTAAGCCGAAGTTCGTGGATTGCCCCCCCGGTCATCAAGATGAATACGGATGGGGCGTTTTCCCTTTTGAACAGAGAGTCCGGCGGAGGAGTAGTGTTTAGGGGTTGCTCGGCCCACATTCTAAAGGCCTTGAGCATCAGATTCAGCTGACTCCGCTCGCCGCAAAGTGCCAAATTTGAAGCCCTTCGCGTTGGCCTTACCATAGCAATAAAGCTCCGATATTCGATGCCGATTCTAGAGATGGATTGCCTTCCCATTGTACAGGCAATACAAGGCAAGTCACCGCTACTAGATGAGGAAAGGAAAGGAGTCAATTCCCTGCTGTTCCATTGTCTCAAAGACTATTCTATTGTCATGACGCCATGAGAAGCCAGCTCTCCAGCGTACATACTTGCGAGAATTGGTTCGACGAAGACAGAACGGGATAGAGCCTTGTACTCAGCACACCTCGTTGAGCAAGAAGATGCGCTCAGAGAAACACGGTTTAGATTAAGGTGGCCTAAAACGGTGGCTAATGAATGCGATGTTCAACAGCCTCTTGTGGCGAGGACTTTGGTTTTGGCCGGCGAGGCCCAAAAAGAAGAGACAAGAGATGGTGCGAACTCGATGAACAATGTTTCAGGAGCTGGAATTGATCTCTGCCCAAAAAGAAGAGATAAGAGATGGTGCGAATTCAATGAACAATGTTTCAGGAGCTAGAATTGATCTCTCATCTCTCTCAATTGTGGAAGGAAAGGTTTGTTGGGATATCTATATTGATGGTCTCGTGGTTAGTTCAAATGGAAACCTTATAGATACCTTGGGTGCTGCCATCAAGGTACTTGCCTCACCCAGTCAGCAATCACCCATGTATTGAATTTTGTCTATTGGATTAACATTGGGTTGAAGAGGCCTGTGTTGGTTAGTGATCTAGTTTTGTTAAGCTGGATTTTGTTAATTCCATGCAAGGTGTTTCTATTGTGCTTGGCTTAATAAGCTAATGAACATCTCATAGCAGAGTGAAAAACCAATCTTTTGGAGCTTGGATCGAGATTCGCTTGAGGGATATATGAGAGGAAGTTTGTGATATTGCTATGAACGGCTAATTTGGAGCCATATCTTTGGGTTAGGTAAGCTTGAGTCGTTGCTTGTCTAGATGGGTTGAAATGGAAAGTCCAACCATCCCTAGCACCATTTCCTCTGTGGCACATGTTACAGTAATAGATCAATACACGTGCCATATCCCAAAATGGTTACTGTTCTAAATTTTCTTTGTATCGGTGTTTGACAGATTGTCAAGATGTTATAGACATAATCTTTTATCACCAATCACCACTTCTTGCATTGGTTGTAAGGCGCCTTGCTAGGCCATCTTCCTTGGGTGCTTTTTGTTTGTTAGTTCTTTCCCTGAGCAGTAAAAATAGATTTTGAGCTAATGCTATTGTACCCTTAAGGCTGCTTTGAGTAATACTGGAATCCCTAAAGGCTAAAGTCCATGTTGCTGCCAGTGCCTCTTCTGATGGACAACCAGAGGTCGATGTTAGCGATGAGGAATTTTTACAATTCGACACATCTGGGGTCCCTGTCGTAGTTACATTAACCAAGGTAATAACACTTCTATTCTTTCACAAATGGGTCATGGCAAATATTTTATGGCGTCTTTACATAGCGCGCTTCGATTTTGTAGGTGGGTAGACATTATATTGTGGATGCGACATCAGAAGAGGAATCCCAGATGCGCACTGCTATCTCTGTTTCTATAAACAGGCAAGGGCACATATGCGGGCTGACTAAATGAGGCGGTGCAGGCCTATATCCAAGCATCATTCTTGACATGATATCTGTGGCTAAACATGCAAGTGAGCAGCTGATGAACAAATTGGATTCTGAGATATCTGCTGCCGAAGCTTGTGAAGAGGAATCATGACATGGCTAAGCTAAAAGTGTCATTCTAGTCGGTGAATTAGTATGTCTAAACCTGATTGTGTAGTATGCAACTATAGTCTTACTCAAAGTCTTCTTACTCAATAGGCAGAATACAATCTGGAAAGAGAAAATTGTTTTGTATTAGCAATTTTCCCTGTTGAACTAGATTTGAACGTCGTGTTTTTTTTACTTGGAAGGTATTGAGTTAACTACATTTTGAATGGCATTAGTACCTATTGAGAGGAGTTTATGGGAACTTTGAAGTATAACAGTCCCAGATTTTTTGGGATTGCCACTAGAAGTGGTAAAGGGCATTACAACCTCTTTTAACCATATGGTGGTTGTGATGATATCAGTTCGGTTCAGTCGGTTTATTCTCAAAATTTTCACCGAACCGAATCAATCGGTTTCCTCTTCAAAGGCCTCCAATCAATGGTGATTCGGTTGAAGCAAGTGTGGCAAGGGTCGGTCAATTACAAAACAAAGCAATTGTCGCTAAACTGAGCCTCTTCTTCATGACAAAATAAAGGAGACTTGTGCAAAATGAAGGTATACTTGTAGAGCTTGAGACATATATTATATTTCTAGGAGGTCCTCCCGAGTGTAGGAAACCACAGGTTTCGCTTGGTGGGCCAAAAATGGTGGTATCATAGTTTATCAGCATAATAAAATAGAAAGAATCAGCTAGTGGGTGAGCAATCGTTAAGAATAAAGCACACTGAATATGCTAGAGAAGTGAAAGAAAATGAAGCAAGGCATTTATCAATTTGGAAATTGGAAGTGTATCTCATAAAGCAAAACCGTTGGTCTTTTCTCTACAGAGTAAAGGGTGAAAAGAAAATACAAACTGTAGCAAAATTAATAAAAAAAACCCTTACAAGTAGTCTCCATTTTGTTTGCCACAATTTCTGGTCACTGGTCAGGCTACGATGCCTTCACTTTTCTCAAAACCTTCTAGCATAAGTCGTCTAGCTTCAATATCTTTCCATAACTCCATTACAAGTTTTTCTCTTCCACATTGTCGAAGTTTATGGCAAAGCTAAGATAAAATAGCTGAATCAGGCGACATTGATCTATCCAGCATCTCTCGCACGACTTGGACTGCTCCATCAAGATCCTCATTCATGCAAAAGGTGGATATCAACATCTTAAAAGTATCTTCATTTGGATGACAACCGCACCTTATCATGCTTTTGTACAACTGAAAAGCTCGCTCCGAGTTATTCCTTATGCACTCCCACTAATGAGGGCAGAAAAAGTTGAGGAGTTGGGGATTAACTTCTTGCTATCAAGTTCTTTAACAAGATATGCAGCCTTCTTTGTCTTCCCTTCCTTGCATAGTCCCAAAATCAATGCATTATAAGTCAAGATATCAATCTTTACACATTCCTTGACATCTCCTCAAAAAGACGACTACCCATTTCAACATTACCTACTTGACTATAACCCTGTATCAATGTGTTGTTAAGTTACAGTATTAGGAGAAACACCCATACCACACATTTCACTAAGAAGTTTGTTCGCTTCGTGTAATTTCCCTTCCTTGCAGAAACCATGGATGAGTGTGTTAAAAGTAACATCATTTGGGATTAACCCATTCTTCTCCATCGAATTTTTGAGCTTCATAGCTGCACTCAAAAGGCCTTGATTTTTGAGCTTCTATGGGGTATGGGAATTGGATTCAGATTCCTACCTCCTAATTTCCCTGGAATTTTGAATTTTACCAAGTTGGAGTCTTTCTTCTGCTGATCAATCAGACTTGAAAATGGAAGACATAATCGGTGGGAGTTCAACATTTAGCAATCAACTGCGTTATTTGATGACCTATCAAGTCAGTTATAAGCCGATATAAGCCGATATCAAATTCTGAAAATTACAAGTTTTTCGTTCTAATCAAACATATAGCTACACCCATATATATATATATATGCACCTATATATGTAGAGAGAGAGAAAGAGAGAGTGAGAGAGGGGCGGCAAGAACTGACCTAGGCTGAAGAGTTCTTTGAAAGGCAGAGCTTTGTGGCAGAATTGATACTATGAAAATATATACGTACGTATAGATTATACTGGAGCGTATAGTTGGTATGTAATGGGACGGTTTGCCGATGAGGGTGGGTACGCCGCCCAAATATCATTTTTACAAGCATCCATGCAAACAAGCTGCTCACAAGCAACTCAAGGGGTCGATTGGATGCAGCTTTGGGTGGGTGGATTGTCGAATACACCCGGTTTAGGGGTGATGGGACAGTTTTAGCTGGGTTTGCATTATTGCTACACCTGAGCCCTGCAATAGCTAATCCAGCCTAATACACCCGAATCTGGACTGTTTTACCCCTCATTATCCCCCTACCCTAACGGCTCTCTCTCCCAGCTACAGTGAATCAAGAAGAAGAACAAGAAGAACAAACGGCGAATCAAGAAGAACAACAATAGATCACCACCACCACAAAACAATGTATATGTATAGAGAGAGAGAGAGAACGGAAAAAAATGGAAAATAGAGAGAGGAAAAAATTATGGCCGGAGTTGAGAGAGAGAAGTACCGAACGTCGCCGGTGCCGTTCGAAATTTGGCCGTCGACGATGTGGATCTGATCATCCACCGTCTTCAAGTTGCCGTCGTCGACTGGAACAGAGGTGGGAGGATTTTGTAGAGAGAGAGAGAGAGGTGGGCTTTGCAGAAAACCGTGTACAAAATTAAGGCTATGTTTGTAACTTGTGGAAAGGAAAGGAAAATAAAATAAAAGAGAGGGAAAATGGGAAGAAAGTGAATTACTTTCCCTTGTTTGATTGTAGAAAGAAAATAAAAAGAAATTAAGAAGAAAATGATTTTCTCTTGTTTGACTTCAAGAGGAAAATGAAAAGAAAATGGTTTTCTCTTCTACAAATTAGGCACTTTTTCCATTTCCTCCATTTTCCTCAGCCACTCCAGATCTTTCCTTTCTTTTTCTTTTCTATTTTCTTTTCCTTTGCCTTATATAGGAATCAAACAAGTGCTACAGAAAATATTTTTATTTTCCTTTCTTTTCTCCCACTTTCCATAAGTTCCAAACAGGCCATAAGGCTCTCTTTGGAACTTACGGAAAGGAAAAGAAATGATCCATTGTTTGGTTGGGTGGGAGAGCGAAGAAAATAAAAGTCTTAAGTTCAATTAGTAATAAATTTTTTCTCTTATTTTTCTCTCATTTTCTTCTATTTTTCTTTTCTTTTCTTTTTTTTCCTTTTTTGTAAGTTCTTAAGCTCTGTTTGGAACCTAGGAAAAGGAAAGAAAAATAAAAAAGATGGAAAATAGGAGGAAAAATTTACTATTCACTATACTCAAAATTTTTATTATCTTCGCTCTTTCTCTTCAAACCAAACAATGGAAAGGAAATTTTTTTAATTTTCCTTACTTTTCCTTTCCTTTCCATATGTTCCAAATAGAGCCTAAGTATTGTACTCCTATTTAATTTGTATTTTTTTGTACAAAACTAAAATCTGACCCTTTTTATTTGTCTTTTCTTACTCCTATTTTGTTGTGTACAAAACTAGATATTTCAATAAATAAAATAGACAATAAAAGAATTTAAAAACATGAAATTTAGTTTTTTTTAAATTATTAAAATAATTAAATTATTAGTAAACTAAATTTATTATTGCTTAATTGTGATAAAGTAATTAATTTTATTGAATTTTGAAATAATATATTTAATCTAATGAATTATCTATTTTAATATTGCATAAGAGCAAAAGAGTCATTTTTCAGCTTTTTATATCATACACCCTTTCTTATACACCCAATTTATCCTCCATACAAACCAAGTATTATTTTATCACTCTTCTGTAATACATCATCCAAACTATTAATGTCACATTAATGTGGGCCCTCCATTCTTAATTAATACCCCTTACTATCTTATCCCCTTCATAAATAATACAGCCAAAACATATACGGCATTCAATCGGGCCCCAAAGGGCTTAGGGATACTGTGTTGCTGCAAATTCCTTTTGCTTTAATTGGTTTTTAGACAAAAATGAAGCTTTTCAACTCTGCAATGTTTTCTTGGAGCGAAGAGCAAGACTTGAACAGATGGCAGCTTTTCATTGGAGCATTTGGAAGCAGTTCAAGGCCTAGAACCTTATAAATACCAGAATTAAAGGTCTTGGCAAAGGTCCCAGCACTAACAAACCCATGGCTTATCCAAATTACATTTCAATTATCTTTACATTTTTAGCAAATGTTTTTATCTTTCATCACAATAGGAACATTAATGTTGTTCCTATTGTACCAGATTTGCCAGCAAAAAACAGAGGATGATATTGGTGCTCCAAGGAACCCCGGAAGAAAGATTGGAAGCGAGACGGAGATTATGCTTGATCCAACAAAGTGTCATGCCATCTACATGAGCAGATGAGCATTGGAAGTCAGAAACAATGCAAAGCATTCCACATCACATATCAATGGCACGACACGATTAAAATATTAGCCACTACGGTAGCAGCTTTTCGAACGTACTATTACACCTCGCTATACGGGCACCACTACTAAGAACTCAAACCTGTATCGACTGATTTCTGTTACGTATTGCTTTGTATCAGATTTTCCGCCCCCGCTTTAAGGCCATTATGTAACAGTATAGCCACTTCAGTTACTCGGGAGCCAAAATTAATTTTAAAAAGTACATGATAACTACACCCGATTCCAGCCACGTGTTATTCGATCTGTCCGCATAGAAATTTTCAAGTACTGGATGGGTACCAAGTGGCCGTGCCCACGTGGTGCCCAAGTAGCCCATCTAGGCTGTTCAAAAATGTGTTGGACGGCTCAGATTGGAACTTTCTCTCTCCTCTCACCCCACCACTCTCTCTCCAAATCTGAACCATCCAAAGCTAAATTGGACGGCCCGGATGCGCCGAGCAGGCGCCACGTAATACCCACCCAATACCCAAAAATTTCTCCTGTACACAGCTAACGCTACTTAAAACCTGGGCATGAGGCAAATCAGGTAGCACATGGCACGTTTCCTCTTTAATATGATTACACCACTCGCAAGAATATGTATCTGCTTGGGTTCTTAGTTCTTACCCAATAAAACAAAAAAATAATCTGCTTGGGTGATGTGTCTAAGATGGAGGACTTGTTCAAGTATACAACACTTTTACATGCCAAGCATCCATGTTTACCAATCTTTCACTACGACATTACTGCAGGACTTGGGACCCGAGCGGATGTTGCTGAGTGACCGATTCGGTAGTTTATTAATCTTTTGAATGAACCACATACAAAGACTAGAGGGAACAATGATATGATGGTGTCAAAACCAAGGGCAAACATCCCTTTCGGGCATATCTCTCTTGCTTTGTTGCTTTTACATTCATCTTTTTCTTTCGTTGTATTTTCGCTTCAAGTCAACAAAATTTCATTTTGCTAAGCAAAAAACAAAAACAAGGGCAAACATTCCAACTAGGTTGGCACCTAAGCCTCAGACAATCATATGTCATCCAAAACCCAAAGAGAGAAGAGTTGGCAAGGAGCTAACACAAGCACTAGAAAAAGCTTCATCACCTGAATAAATAAAACAATACGAGTGTAGCCACTGCCAACATTAGAGAGCAAAGGTTTAACCATTTCAAAGGTTTAAGGGCATGAGTTGAAGTACTGGATAAAAAGGACCTTAAGAAGACCACTCATACACAAAGCACTTACAGAATCACCACCCTTGGTTGCAGGGCCGGAACATGACTGGGGGAACAAGAAGGGCCTCTATGAAGAACAGTGTAAACAGATCTGTTTCCGAAAAGTACCGAATCGCTGATGCTCAATAACTCACAGATAAAAGAGCAGAGGTGTTCCTCGTTTTCCCCGAGCCGTTTTACAATGTCTCTAACCTAGGAATACTTTAAGAAAATATAGCTCTCATCCAATCACATGCAATGCAACAGTAAGTTCAATTACCCCACCTCCCAATGCTGCCATAAAACTATAAGTTAGGCTCTGCTGTTCTGCAAGATGTATTCCTATTTCCCCATTTTCTGATAAGTAAACAATTAATATAAATAAAAGAGAAGAACATAAATACAAGAGGCATACCTCAGGGAGACACAAAAACAACCAAAAAGCTAACCACATAGGCCATAGAGGAACTCCAAAAACTGAGCTAGTACTGGCCTAGAAACCTCACCTCTAAAACAAATGGGAGTACAAAAAAGGGCCTGTCAAGAGCATGCCAAATAAAGGCTCAGAAAAGAAAGAGCACCCCTCCACACTACAATATGAATATGATAGCTTGTTAGTGAATCATGTCGTGTGATGGATTAGTAGACCAAAACAAAATATGGCTAAAAGAGTTCCTTGAATTTCTAAACAGCTGCCAATTGAAGAGGAAAAAATCTCAGGAGTTTCTGTTGTGTCCGAAAGATATAGATTTGTATAAAATCGGGACAAAAGATTTACAATCCACTTACAGAACAGAACTAAGGCTCCGTTTGTTTCAATGTAAAATATTTTTTCAGAAAACAAATTTCAAATTTTTATTTTCCGGTGTTTGGTTGGCGCTTGAAAATATTTTCAGAAATCAACAAAATAGTGTAGAAAAAGAGGGAGGATGGCTTAAACAGTAGAGAGATCTGAGAATATTGGAATTGGACGTAGGTCAGGACTGATAATCGAGAAAACAAAGCAGTGAGAATTGCAGTAAAAGGCAGCGGGTTCATTTCAGAAAATAACTTATGGAAGATTTAAAGGTAAGTCATTTTCATTCAATTTTCATCCAATTGAATGAAAATGTTTTACATGTAAAATGTTTTCCTAATTTTTTCAGCAGCCAAACACTGGAAAATAGGTAAAATATTTTACCAGAAAGCATTTTACGCCCAAACAAACGGAGCCTAAGAGTTAGTTCTAATGCAAAGAAAGCAAAAGAGAAAAATAAAAACATTTTGAGTACCAATAGAGACAGACGAATAGAATGCATTTACCCCAATCCAAAATGCAGAATCAATGTGTTAGGAATAAAACCGTGTATATTATGCACATGAAACCAATAAGAATACAGCATTCCAGCCATATGTTTTTTTTAACCAACCCACTAAAAGTGCAAAGAAGCAGTCACCTCTTCAACCAAGTACTTGTTTTACAACCCAGAGCAACATCTAAATCATAAGTCATAACCTTCTAGGTTAAAGCTAGACACCTATAAGCAAGTCACCTCTTGATGAAAGCCACACTCAATTGGACCAAAAGCTTAGGATACAAATTCTAGCAAATTGTACGAAGTATAT
>BPLS01032012.1:0-77779 GCA_019656275.1 Rhododendron kiyosumense | reverse complement strand
TTGCTGGATAACTTTTGAGGGAAAACAAATGCTACTAGGAAAGTTAAAGTAGTGTGCAAGACAAGTTTCTTTGAGAACTTAACAGTCAAAATATGCAGAAAATAAAGTGGGTTTTACAGTAGTACTTTTCAATTGAACTTGGCCTATGTGTTCTGAGATACATGTTTGATTTGATTGCAGATTTGTGTCAAGCTTTTGCACAGCGGAGGAACGTACAAGGGTGTCTTGTTGGAAGCTGATTTTTGCTCTAATATAGCTTTTGTAAAGATTATGCCCGGTCACCGACTAACCGCAGCAACTTTTGGAAAGTTGGATTCCATATATGCGAGACAATTCGGTGGTGTCTGTATACTTCAGTATTCTAGTTGGGACCATGCAACGTCTGATTATAATCTAGGTTATCTCAGGTATTAACTGGAAGTGTTTTTGACCAACTGGGGATTTGTTTCATATACTTGCAATTAAAGAATTGATAGCTGGTATGTTGGCCTAGGTTGGATGCTGGTGGTAGCATTGACCAAGAGATGGAAAACACTGAGTCTCACAATGAAAGAACATCTGGGCAATTGATAAAAGCAGAAGTTCTGAATGTTGCAAGACTCTCTCTCTCTCTCTCTCTCTCTCTCTCTCTCTCTCTCTCTCTCTCATATTGGACACATTGAAAGAGTATCCTCCATGGTTGGTTAGATTTGGTGTTTTGTCTCTAATTTAAATAATTAAAGTTTTTATGGAGAAAAGAATGTTGCAATAAGAGCTTGTGTTACTATCTTTGTGGAAGAAATTTATTTTCAAACCTTTGAAGACATATAAGTTCATGATTGGTGTTTGATTGTTGGAAATAAGCAAAAATCTTTTATAGATAAAGTTTGAGCTCTAATTGCGGGAATCAGTTCTATTGGTCCTAATCCCCATGCCGCTATGGGTTTTGGAGTTCTATATGTTTCTTTTTTTATCGGTAAAAGTAACATTTTATTGAGGGGAAGGGGGAAAGGGAAATCCAACCAAGTTTGGACAAACTTCTAAGATGGAACAAAACCCAATCACACCAATATGGGCAAAGCCCGTTACACCTAAGGTCTAAAAGCCCAGATATTACAAATACAGCTCAAAACAGCAGATGGCTAAAAGCCCAGATATTTCTTTTTCTAACGGAATGAGGAAAAAAATGAAAATGAAAATTCAACTGGAAATTCTCTTCCTTGATAAAACAGAGAAAAAGAATTGAAAAGAACTATTTTGTTCACAGTACAGAATTCCTGGCACTGTTGGAAATTCAGAAAGAAAGAAAATGAAAAAACGCAAAGAAATATTTTGGTCATTTTAGTAGTAGAGGGATAATACAGTAAATTTATAGGGGTATTTTAGTCGTATAGATTTACAGGGATAATATGGTCATTTTAGTATACATTGGTACTTTAATATTTTAAATTTTAGTATATAGTATGTAATTGGATTAATAAGCAGGTCGGGTTTGATTTTAAATAAATGGGTCAAGTTGAGTATGAGTATGGGTAATTGAGCTCATACTTAATGGGTCTAAATGGGTCAATAACCCATTAAAGACCCAAATCACTTACAATTTACCTAATTTGGCCCAAACCCGCCCATTTGACACTTCTAGATTTCCCTATGGGTCCTAACCAGAACAAGTTTGAAATGGAGTCCTCCTCTTGGCCTAAATTCTCTAAAATGGATTTTTTGAATTAAGTATGATATATTGTGACAAAATAATCCTTAGGAATAGAGCTTAAGTTCAAAAATAAATTTAGGAAAATAACTAAACCGTAAGGTCAACTTTAAGATCACAAGAACGCACCCTCATTCAACAATGCCAGCAGCCCATCCCTATTGTCCGTTCAAAAATCAAACCTATTCATTGTCTCTCTCATCGCATCCTTTGATAGAGCGGCCAGAAACACAGTAATCGCCCTAGCTGGTGAGTCGCTCACACGAATCTCTCCTCTAATATTCTTTTGAGAAATTCTCCTACTTTGAGGATTGACAAAGAATATTTGACAATGACAGGGCTACAGGGCTGCTGCGGAAGATTATGACGAAATGGCGTGCCCGGATATTGCCAACGAAAGTGCGGAGCCACACAACTCTAATGACTTCTATGATGCTCTATTCACTGACTACGACATACATCTCCCCAACACTCCCACAACTCCCACAAGTGGCACAACTTAAGCATTCACACTTCATGCCTCACTCCCCATGTCGACTCCCCGTGGCTCAACGCCGGCGGCCAATGCTAGTGCCCCAAAGGGGAGGAAGATGACAAGAATAGGTGAAGCGGAGTTGTCTATCTATGCGAGCATGGACAATTTCTCGAAATCAACCAATTGCCATGTGGAGAAATTGGCCAATTAGTTTGGCTACGAGAAAGAGCTATCCGCCCAACGCACGATGATGAAAGAGGAGTTGTCAAGGCTTGATATCACCTTAGCGGAGAAGTTCAAGCTCCGTGCTATAATTGTGCAATTGGAAGAGAGTGTTGACGACTTCTATGACATGAAACCCGAGGAGAGGCAAGCTTTAGTGGAGGCCATCATTGCTGGTCAGGTATATGGTCCCATCTAGTGGCAATAGTAGTGCCATTTTGAAGTGGGTTAAATACCATTATAAGTAAGATTGGTACTTTACCCACTTTTTTTAAAGTAATTCACTTTCTTATCGTACAGTATAGGCCATTTGTTAATTTGTAATGAATGACTAAGAACAATACTTTTATAGGAGGTGAACTAAGAACAACGTTGATACACTAATTTGTATGCTAGCCATTTGAACACTAAATGCTTAGGTAACTATGGTCCGTACCGGTGATGTAATCGTAGTTGTTATTTCGAACTCGATCTTATGTCAGATATGGTTATGTGAGTTATGTAATTGATAAATATGGTTATGTAATTGATAATATCTTTGCATAACAGGGTTTGGGTGATTGTGTATTACAAATAGGGCGATGACAAATAAATAAAAAATGGTAAATAAGGTAGTTACCTTGGCGGGGTAACCTTAGTTGTAGTCATGAGCAACTTTTAAAGGTTTTCCATTAATAACTTGAGCCCACATCAAAGCCAATATGGACAGCATTATGGTTATGTTTGCATGCACTTGAACTTTCAGTTACAAAATTGGTGGCTATGTTGGCATACTATTGGTGGCTATGATGTTATTTTTTGAGCCAGATGGTTTGTTGTGGATATTTGCACTTAACTGCACTTGCACACTTTCACGATCATTACTGGTGGCTATGGTGTAGACAATTCTAGAACATTTTGGAGGCATGAGGAATGAGAGGTATTTGCTAAGAGGAATCTAGAATAAGAATGAGAGTCCTTGGATAAAAATAATCCTAATCGTTGATTGAAGAGGTAAATGGCTATAAAAGGGAAGGATGGGGGGAGGATACTCACATGAATTTCATACTATTCTGCTGCGTCCATACTCAACAAATACTCCAAAAAAAATTCCAAAAGAAAAAACACAATACTTGGAAATCTGCAATCTTCCTCAATGATCTCACTGGTCAATCCAATGCGACTGACCTCTTCTCTAACTGAACAGTTACCCCCAATTGGTGTTAGCAATAAAATTCATGTACAAAAGCTAAGTCGGGCGCTTCCTTTTAAGGCAAACACAATCCAAGAGGTCCAGTACCCGAAATAGCTAGCGAATGTAGGATTTGTTATGTCAAAGAAAGTAAGGGACTTCATCTTATTCTCTCTGGTTTATTGAATTTTGGCACTCATGACATCCGCTTGCAAGGTGCTTATGCATGCTATGGCATTCCAGCATCAGTGGTTGTTGCTTCGTTAGAAAAGATGTTTTCAGGTTGGAAAGGGTTGTTTTACCCTCCCATATCTCAGGCAGGAAAGGGAGCAGCTGGTAACCATTGTTGCTGTTAAGTTTTTATCTGGATTAATGTCTTTGTATTTCCTGTTTCTGTTGGTCACTTTTTTTAGGTTTTTTGGAAGGATGTTCAAATGCTATTACTGCTGCTATCAATTTTAGGTTTTATGAGCTTTTTTGGGTTAGTTCTGTCATGTTTGGTGAGCTTTTTGGATTAGTCTAATCCCATCTACGGTATGTATTTACTTTATCCCTTCATCACCCTATAAGCTCTTGGTTCTCTCTATAAGCTCTTGGGTCTAACAATGCTAGGTGCACAAATATTATTCCACCCATCTGATGTACTATGTGGAGGAGCTCATTGACGTGCATCGCACAGTTGATCATATTGTTCATGCAGACTTACTTTCTCAAACTTTAATTGACCAAAAAAATTAAACAAAAGGAAATTCGAGAAAATGAAAAAACATACTCCATTAATGAAACGTTCCACTAAATATTTTGCCTTCAACTTGTTGATTTTTTTGAAGTTGTTCATAATAAATTGATTTTTTTGGGGTCAAAAATTAAGTTGTTTCCACTAAACTAAAACATTTAACACATTTTCACTACTTCAAAATGGTATAAAGATCACGGTCCAAAAACTAAGAAGATTTCACTTTTTGAAAAAACGTAATAAAATGTTATGAACTATAGTTTTAAACTCAGTTATATGAAGAAACTGAGATGGAAAGATTTTTTAATCTCAGTAATCTTAAAAGTGAGATTCTAACTTAAAGAATATGTCTCATTTTCGAAAAAACTGAGATTATTTATGAAAGAATATATCTCGTTTCAGAAAAAATTGAGATGGAAAGATTTTTTAATCTCAGTAATATAAAAATGAGATTATAACTTAAAGAATAGATATCGTTTTCGAAAAAATGAGATTGTATATGAAAGAATATATCTCATTTAGGAAAAACTGAGATAAAAAGAACATTTAATCTCAGTCACCTAAAAACTGAGATTGGAAGTTAGACAATACATCACATTTTTTTTTATTTGGATTGCGATGAAACCTCTTGTATAGGAAAAGTTGAAGACCGCTTACCCCTTAATAGACTCTGTGCACGATACAACTGAATAAATGTCACAATCGACTTCCAAAATTCTGTCCTCTAATCTCGTTCGTCTCTCTCACTCTCAACCATTCTACAAAAAAGACTTCGTCGCCAAATGGGGCACATTCGGCAATGAAAATATATTTCATTGCTTAATCGGTAACTTTGATGACAAAATTTATGAAAGTTGCATTTTGTCGCCAAATGTATTTTGAGTATAACTCTAGACTCAGAATTCCTATTGGGTTTGAACAATAACACAAATGGCTACAACTTTCATGTTTATCAAAATTGCTAATTTTAATATTTAAAGGTTCAAAATGACATTCAAAATATATTTTAATGTTAAACGCATATGTTATATACTAAATATTTCAATTATGTATTGAAAAGTGAGTGTGGTGCAGTTGGTTGGAGCTTCTATTTAAAACCCCAGAGACCTGGGTTCAAAACCCCACAAGAGAAATCAAGTGGGATTTTTTCCCTTAGGAAATCGCCACTTTTAACCTTGGTTTTTTCAAAAATTGAGATTATTTCTCTTTAAACAACCACGGTTTTATAATAAAACTGAGATGTAAAGTTGTTAAAGGTCACAGTTTTCTCATTTTCCATCACAATTTTTACTTTTTAGTCACAGTTTTAATAAGTTTTAATCACGATTTTTATCACATGGTTAAAAGATATGGACTTTTAGTTACACCTTGATAGACCACGGCTTTAAATGCGAAATTAAAAGTGAAAGATCACACAAATGACCGAGATCTTTATCTATTTTTGTAGTAGTGATTTCTCAATCTTTTGCGGATAAAGAATTCGCGGAGTTGAGCTTTTCTATTGATCGTTCTGAAAAAAATAGATAGTACAAATTTGGATAGACAACCTTATTCGTCAATCATTTAGGGATAATAAAGAGTACAGATTTTGATAGATAACCTTATCGACTGATTTTCTTGTGATTTTATCGATTGAATTTATTGTGCTTTTACAAAGTACATAATTCGCAAAAGATAATCATATCTGTTGATCTTTCTGAAACAATACAAAGTATAGATTTGAACTGATAACCATATCTATTGATTTTATTATGATAATAAAATAAAAAATAAACCACAAAAAGGTGCCAAACACCCAGATACATAATTTTAATTGTGCTAATTTGTTCTTTGTATCTTGTAAAAAACAAAAAATAATATTATTTGTTCCAATATATTCGTTTTTTATTTTCAAAATAAAGAAAAGAAGATAATGTTATCTGTGCCAATCTATTATTTTTTGGAATTATCAAAATACTAGAAACACCTTTGCAGACAAGTGCAGACAACTTTAATCGAATGGGGACCGGTTCACACCTTTATTGGAATCAAAATACTAGTGACGCATCACTTTGCCACACCCCAAGAAGACCTCTCTCACATATAGGTGAGTTCCATTGAAAGACAAGGGTAGACAAGTTTAACCGAATGGAGACCGGTTCACACCTTTGCTCGAACCAAAATACTAGTAACACATCACTTTGCCACACTTCAATAACACTTCTAACATATAGGTGGGTTCTATTGAAATGAGACCTACATGTATGTGAGAGGAGTGTGGTTGGAATATAGCAAAGAGATGTGTACCTAACACTTCTCTTGGTGGAATTATTTTTCCAGCTAAAAAGTTACAGTGGTAACTATACTACTTTAACCTTGCCGGTTGAATAGGAGTGGCAACTGTCTCATCTCTTGTTCCCTTCCCTATCTCTACTTTCCATTTTTTTCCTTCTCTCCTCTCATACTCTCGTCTCTGAATTACATCTATCTCTTTCTTTTCTACCCAGTCATTTATCTTCAATTAAGAAATGATCCTACCACCAACACTACCTCTGGTGCTATCCCAATGTCTTCTCCACTGCCGTAACATCTTCCCGATTGAGCAGCCACAGTTGGATGTCTCCCTCGATTGGAAAACCACATGACCTCCTTGGCCATCAAGTAGCAACGGACAAAACAAAGCAAATTACTTAACAATTGGAGAATTTGCCATGGCCACACTGTGGCAATGATCGGATTTTGTCTTCGATGAAGTATTCCGTCAAAAAATTCGCAATTAGAGAATTTATTGGCGAATTCGATCGTGTAAGTGAGCTTTGGGAGAGAATTGAGGATTTTCACCTTCGGGCCATTGTTCGCCGGCGGCGGAGGAGATAATCATCTGCTTGAACTCGTCGGACATGACGAGTGGCTCCACGACCATTTGCTTGATCATGCTGCTCAAGATCCAGAAACGAAAACGTATCCAGTACGGTGCCCTATGTAATGGCACGTTGGGTTGAAAAGCACCAGGGAACAAAATTAAAAAATAACACATTACATATACACGTCAGTCAGGGCATTTTTGTCTAGAAACGGACTGTAGACTTAATAAATGTTACAGTAATGAACCTTCACCACTATTACACATTAGGCTGGATTAAAAACCCAAAACCACCTTCAAAACGGACCCTAGCCCAATTTACCGAGAAAAGATGGGATTGAGTTGTTTGATTTTAGAAAACTTACTAATTAAGAAAGCAACTAATTAACTGATTTGAAAATTGATGGAAAAAAGATTTAGGGTTTCGAATCTACTCTGACCAAACTTCATTAAACTCTCGTTTTTATCCAAAAAATATGAAATAAATATAAAGTAACATAAATAAATGACTAACGAATGTAGTTTAGAGGGCCAAACTATTAATATTTCGGCACTTATCAGTAAACGCACCTTCTGTATCCCTCTTGTATTGTTGAGAGCTCGACTAGGCATTTTTTTATTTCAGGTGACATTCATCTTTATCATAGTGATTGGCAACACTTTTCTAGCCTTGCTTTCTTTGTTTGTGTCTCTTCCAATCTTTACATCTGCGTTGTTGGAAAGTGAGAGTACTTGAGTCGGGCAATGGGTGGTTCAAATTTGATTTGCCAGCTTAACCAACTTCAAAATTTGTTCAATAAAGGTCTTTACCAACTGGTACATCCTCCATGTTTCATTGTTCGGTGGTGAGTTAGATCTTTTGCTCATGGAGATTGGGGTACTTGTTTTCGGGCTACTGTCGGGTGGTTCATGCTTTGAATGTTTTTTGAATGAAAGTTTCGTTTTGGTGAGAGATGATAGAATGTTTGTTCTGGTCTCGTCTGGTCTTTACCCAGTCTTTACTTCTGTGTTTTATTGTTGCTTCAGTTCTGTAGTTCTAGGTTTCTCTATCTAGTTTCAATTGTGAAATCTTTGGATATATACTTCTGCAATGTTATCATAAGAGATATACTTCTGTGATGAGAAATGAAGTTTTTCTGCCATAGAAATGAGGCATTCGCCAAATAATTATACTTCCGTTTCACTTCGTTTTGTGAAAGATGCCGAAAGAGTATACTAAATTGTTCTTTAAACTTGAGAAAGCTCTCCAAAAGCTACTAACAAGTCATGTTCAAGTATTGCGTGGCTACACTGTGGAATAGCTCAATTGGCCTTGTAAATTCTGAGGTATGAGTAGGGATGTAACAGTTCGGTTTGGACATCTTTCAAGCCAAACCGGACATTTCAATTTGATATTTTGCAAACCAAACCAAACTAAATTTTTACCGTAAGAGATGAAGGGTTAGATGTCAACAAATACGAAGTACTCCGTATGTATTATTTGTTTCAATTTATAAGTACATTTTCTCACTCTCGGGCATTATTTCTTGTGTTAGTTTAATTGTAGGGCCATGTTATGTTGCGATCTCTTACAAGTTGATGTAGTGTCTTTTTCGTGTAATTTCGGTTGAATCGATTTTGAAATACACATAGAAAAAAGAGATGGACTAGATTGAAGATCAGGTTAAAAAAAGTTAACTAATGACAAAAAAAAGTTTGAAACAGTTGTCCTTATTGATTTTAGGGTCGTCCCATTATATTTGAACTTTTTTCAATATCGGTCCATATGTATTTAGTTTCCCGATTTCTCCATCTAGACAAGTTATCATTCTGAAAAAAGTTATGGAAAACTAGGCAAAAATTAATGAAAATGACTCAAAACAACTATCTTAAAAAACAACTAGTTTAGGCCAATGCGATTATGAGTGATTGCGAGACATGGTCAATGTGAGATTCCACACACTTGGTCATGAGCTTTTGTAAAATTATATGGTGGGAATAGTGAAGAATCTATTGAGTAACTAATCAATACTCCCCTCTCATGTTATATGGGTCCCACACGTGGCCCACATATGGATCCCACATATTTTGTGACAGGAGAAAGTATATTGTTCATGTACTTTGGAAGTATTATTTCCAAATCATCACCGCATTGCTACAAGGCTTTCAAGCAAACCCAAATAATTTTTCCACCGCATAGAACTAATGCTGAGTTGACCATCTCTGTTTTTGTTTTTGTTTTTTTAATATTTTGATGGTAATTAACCATCTCCGGTCCATCATTCACAATGCCTACAAACACACCCCTACCTCCATCAACTTGGACACGAATCCAAATTAAGCAAGCAACTTTCTAACCAGTTTTATCTGGGTGAAGAATAGCCCACTAGGTTCTACCAAAAAAGTCCATAGCCCAATAGGTCATCTTTATTATTTTGTTGACAAAAATGCCCCTCGCAAAAAAAAAAAGGCGATTTGAGGGAGACGATCCAACCACTACCACCACTACCATGCCGCCGCCGCCGCCGCCACCACCACAACGCTGCCGCCACCACCACCACCACCACCACCACTGGCCACCACTACCGCCACCACCACAATTAACAATGTTAATACCCAGATTAATAGTGTTAATTTTTGTCAAATTCACAGCCCAATTAACAGTGTTAAGTTTTGTCTAAATTCACATCCCAATTAACAGTGTTAATCCACCACGATTAACAGTGTTAAATTCTGTCTAACTCCAAGATTTGAACAAAAAAGAAAAAGAACTACAACTTACGGATCTTGGCGGCGGGTTCCGTGTCCCTGGCATCTTGTGATGTCGGTGACTGGAGCACGATACTGGAGCATGATCGGATGCGGTTTTGTGCATCCCAAAGAGTCATTGCCAAAGGAGATGAGTGGTTAGACGGGGGCGGGGTGGAGGAACCGCGGCAAGAACGACGATTAATTGCAGTTCGAGACGGAGGTGGCGGAGGCATCGAAATCCACGGAGGCGGCAGACGGAGGTGGAACGCCGGAGGAGCTGCAGTGGCGGAGGGAGCATGGGACATCGAGTGGGGGCATGCGCCCTCACTCAATTTTTTTAAAATTAAAGTATTATTTGTATTTTGTCTAGTTCATTATATTTCATAAATTTACTTTTAATCTTTCTAAGACATTTCAAGATAAATATAGTTTTTCTGCCATAGAAATGAGTAGCATTAGCCAAATCATTATACTACTTCGTTTTGGTGATAGATGCCAAAAGAGTATATTGAATTTTTTTTAAACATGAGAAAGCTCAAAAAGCTACTATCAGTATCCGCAATGTAATAATAAAAAATGAATAATCAAAACTTGTCACGTCAGCTTTTGATTATTCATTTAGAAGGTTGCTAAAGTTAGCAATGTGAAGTCTCACATTGTTCATTTTGTACCCATAATCAAAATCAATGGGTCCACTGGCAACTCTTCCTTCCCTCCAAACTTTTACCCTTCATTTCATCCAAAAAAAAATTCCCGCTGGTTTGTCCCTCCAATTATTTTCCCGTCCCCTCCAATTCTTTCATGCCTACTGCCATTCTTGCCTATTTATTCTTTTTTCTTCCATCAATGGAAAATCACCATTCTCAATCATCTCAAACTATGGAATCAGAATAATATCAACAACAAAAAAAACTATGGAATCAGAATCACAATTGTGATAATAATTTGAATAGTTTTTTTGAAAAAAAAGAGTTTAGGGAAAATTTTAGTTTTTTCAAAAAGAAAACAATTTTTTTTTTGTGTAAAAATGGTTTTTGAAAACAGTTTTTCAAAATAACAGTTTTTTTAAAACTATTTTTTATAAAATTTTCTAAAAAAAATAGTTTTTAAAAGTTATTTTTTGAAAACATTGTTATGAGAGAGAATGTTTTGTGTAATGATGGATGTATTTGATTGAGAAAATGTGGGGATCATTAGATTTGATTATTGATAAAAAGTTATTAGTTTTGATTATTCAAAGGCCAAAATTTGATGAGTTGCTAAGACATTGCTAAGTTTGGTTATTACAATGTGAGCACTTTTTTTAGCAAACCTTGTTAACTTTAGCAACCTTTTAGTTTTGATTATTACATTGCGGATAACAAGTCATGTTCAAGTATTGCGCGGATACACTCCAGAGTAGCATAGTTGGCCTTATAAATTCAGATGTAAATAGGAGTAGTTGTTATGATCAAAATTCATTCAGTTATTTTGGGCAAGAGAAATATAGGATTCGGTAGTACCTCATGACGACGTTGATATCAAATAGCTAGGTAAGTTTTTGAATTACTTTCAAACAAAAACATTCTTCATTGGTTTCTTAAATCATTAATATTTTTCATAGGTTTCTTAAATAACTCAATCCTTTTATGATTTCTCAATTTTTGGTAATGAATATGGAGAAACGTCTGAAAGATCATATGAATGGCAGAAATTTCGAAACTAAACTATATCATTTCTTGAAAAATCAAAATACAATCATTTAGGAAACCATTCCTTTTGGAAAGAAGGATAACATTAGGATTTTATTTTGAAGATTATTATGAAAATTAATTTTAACACTCCAAAATTTGATGGAGGGGGCTCCAATTAAACGACGTGGTTTTGGTATGAACACAGTTCAGTTTTGGAGCCCCTTCATCAAGTTTTGGAGTGCCAAATCACAATCCATTATAAAACTAAAAATTGCGAATATTGAGGGTTCCTTCTTACAAAACATCCTTCTGCTATACTATACTTATAATATAGCTATAGATTTGGAGAGTGATTTTAGCACTCCAATTTTTTATGATAACACTCTAAAATTTATCTTTTAATGCACCTTGCTATGTTTAATTTTTATACTAGAAGACAAGTTTTGGAGGGTCATCATAAAAAATTAGAGTGCCAAAATCTTTTTTTTTTTGGTTTCTGCCTATTAATTTCTGGACTCTTTCCCAAATTAAGGTTGCCGAAACGGCAACAATGGATTTGCGTTAAAGGTGAAAAAGAACTGGAGTAATTTTTATAGTAAGTAAATTTTTTGTTTTTAGGGTTATTACCTATTTTAGAAAAGGTAAGACAAACCCTAAGAGGATCTTCTTCTATTTAAACACTCCCTCGTGACCATTTATTCTCTTATAGAACGTGACCTTCCCTTTCAGCCGACTTCCTTCCGGAGACAAAAAGACACTCCTCCTCCGCCCGATCAAAAGCAGTCAGTAGACTCAGTACACTTCCTTCTTTCTTGTACGATGGAATCGCCATGGAAGGGCATGTGGTTACCGGGGGCCGCTCCCGCAAAACGAAAGCCGCTTACTGAAGAAGACTTGGCCGGTTTTGACGACGATTACTACGAGCCTGACCCCAGCTGTTTCCACGACGACGCCGAGGAAGCAGATTGCGACCTTTTTGATTACGGAATGGTGGCGTCACCCGAAGAGATCGCTCAAGCCGAGAAAGATTTGGAGATAGAAAGGGGTAATACCGATCCAAGGCCTAATTGCGTCCACATCACGGTGAGGAGGGAGGAGAATAAGGAAGGACCTGAGAAAATATCCGCTGACTTGTACTTGATCATGGTGTTCAATAGAATTCGTCATAAAATAAAGGAGAGGAAGGAGGGAGAGATGGGAAGGGCCAACGGTAAGGAAGATCTGAAAAATCTCAAGATCCAGGACGAGGAGGGGAAGGAGGAGGTGATATTTAGATCTATCTATCTTTTCTGGTCCTGTGTTCGCCATTAATTCTTATTATAAGAAAACGCTTTCGATTGAATCAAATTTTTTTTTTTTTTTTTTGCAGAAGGTGGTTTCTGGCTATTAGATGCTTGCTATGGTCCTCGTGGGGGTTTGGTTTCTAAATCTTTAGTAATCTTTTTTCTTTTTTGAGGAAAGTCCACTTTCACCCCCTGTGGTTATCGCCATGTGCGGATACCCCCCTTGTGGTTTAAAACTGACCACATAACCTACCTGTGGTTTTGAAAATGTGCGGATAGACCCCCTACCGTCATGTTTTCCATCCATATTAACGGACACAATATTAAAAGACCGTTATACCCCCATCACGTCCCTTGATTCTTCTTCTTTTTTAAATCTAACCACACCATTCTGTATACCAAAAATTGAATCCAAACCGTTGATATTGTAAATTTTGACAAGTACTACGTCTATGCCAAAATTCAAGTCAATCAAAAAATGAAAAGCTCATGGTCAAATCAATTTTGTTATGAAATTAAAATTTCAAATTTGAATTTACTAAAAATTAGATCACTGGGTTATTGATGCCTGATCGAGATGATTTTTTACAGAGATACTCTATTCTTTATTTAATACATTATGAACGACACAGATTACATTCTAGAGATGTGTGAGATACACCTCCGTTAAAATGGATGGAAAATATGACGGCAGGGGGTCTATCCGCACATTTTCAAAACCACAGGTAGGTTATGTGGTCAGTTTTAAACCATAAGGGGGGTATCCGCACATGGCGATAACCACAGGGGGTGAAAGTGGACTTTCCTCTTCTTTTTTGTTTCAAGAAAGTTGGTTCCTTTGATCGATCCTCTTGTTTTTCTAGTAGCTTGTTTGTTTGTTTTTTTTCCAGCTTTGTTTTGTTTCGCCAGTGGACTGATTTGTTTGGAACTTTATTGTTCTTGTAGTTCTTCTCTTGCAAGCATATGGGTTTGACTCGTCAATCTTCAATAATCTTGTTTGTTTCAACTCAAGGCATTATATCCCCATGTTTTTAAAACTACAGAGTATTTATTAGCTTGTTTGTTTTTTTGGCTATTTTGCTTGCGTCGCTGTGTTGCGGGCTTGCAGCTAGCTTTGGACCATTGTCATGGATATCTTTCCTATCGTATCTGCGATGGGCTGTGGACCATTGTCATGGTTCCATTGGCTTGGTTCTTGAAACTAAATATTTTTTGGGGTCAAAAAGATGTGCGGCGTGGTGATTTTTTGACCACGTACTTTTTCTTATGGTAGTTTCATATGTAAACAATTTAGACCTAATCTTCAGATTTTTCGAAGAATAGTTTCTTCTCATTCTTAGATTGATTCCCATGTTGGAAAAGTATGCCAACTTTTATTCATACAATCTGCATTGTATATCGAATTGAGTCAGATGGCTGATTCCGTTAGTCACGATTTCGAGGTTTTCTTCCCTGTTGCATCTTGCCTTACTTTCCGCACATGCAATTGGTCTAGCGTATGTTTGTAATTGAATTGCTCTTTGTAATTTTCTGTTCAGTGTCAAAAACCAAAGAAACATTATGCCCCCGGAAGGGCAGCGCATGCATAAAAATGCTACTCCTTGTGGTCAGCCGTCAGCTACATAACACTATTCTCCATATCCTTCCAATTCCATTTATTGATCCCTATCATGGGTTCACAACGGTGATTGGAACTTGAACATTTCATTTAGTAGATCTCATAGAGAGTTTGTTAAAAAAATCAAATTTGATGTGGTTCATGAATAAGTGCGTACGTCAATGAGACAAGCAGTGCGGGGCAAAGAGAGTCAATGTGCATGCCAAGCTCGCCTAACAACTTATTCTCAATTGACCAATTCTTAAAGGTAGTTAGGTAAGAGTTCCTACATTGCCTTTACCAAGGGCGGATTCAATTAAGGCACAGGTGGGTCACGTGACCCATCTGAAAAGCTGAAATTATTGGGATATTTTTTTTGAACCGAAAAACTTAAGTAATATATATAAAAGTTCCGAAAATATAAGGCGTGAGGCGTCTTGTTCCAGCGGTAAAGGCGTCCGTGTTGTCTCGTTGTCTCGCGAGTTCGACACCCAGCAAGGTCGGTTGGTTTTTTTCCTTTTATTTTGATGATGCTGAAACGTTGAAATTGAAAAAAATCCTTGTGGCTATTGGGAGTCGAACCCCTGCGATTGCTTCTAAGCAATACCCCAATGCCAATGGACACAATTCTACACGTCCATCAAATAAAAGTCTTAAAATACTACAAAATACTAGTCCAAATGGTAAGAGCCTGTTCCAGAATACCTTTTTAAAATAAATACTTATTCTACATTTTCAAACTCAATTTTTTTTTTACACCGTGTTTTCAAACTCAAATTCATATTACATATTTTTAGATTTCAATAAGCTTATCATTTTTGAGCTTAAAATTGTCTTCTTAAAAAATAAATATTTATTTCGCGTTCCGGAACGGGGCAGTATGTCTAAGTTCAAAGTTTTGTGCTCTATAAAAAATGGTTAACATTTTCTGTTTTCGTTATAATTTTTTTTTTGAATGCATGTTCTCGTTATATTAGACTATGAGAATTTTCTTATCAACTTTATACTTGAGAAATGACCCATCTGTATGAGATTTCTGGATCCGCCACTGGCCTTTACATAGAACTAGAGTAGCGCCTGTTCGATACACGGAGTAGAAAAAAACACCAATGTGATCATTATTTGAAGTAGGAAAAAACACCAATGTGATCATTATTTGTCCCGAGTATTGAACGGGTACAACGCTAGTTGATATTGCGTGTTCGATGTGTTCACTGAACACTTATATCTACTGTTATGAATTAAGTTTTGTCACCCATGTGTTAAGGGAGAGTGTCAAGAGAGAGAGAGACACAAAATTGCCGCCGGAACGTTGTACCTCTCCCTACAGTTCATCCTGGACATACAAACCTCACAGAATGAGAAATTAAAATCATTACATGTGCAGCCTCATCGGCATCCTTTGTGTCATCAAGATCATTATCGGCATCAGCATCATCCTCATTTTCGTTTTGTTGCTGGTTTGGGTTTCTGTGCAGGTCACTTTGTTGCGTTAATTCCAGTGGATTATTTCTTTGGTGTCTGGGACTTCTGGGTGTCTCATCACCTGGTCGCTGTTGTATTTCTTATCTTTCTCATATATATATATATATATGCCCTCTACATTTGCCGTACTTTTAATGGGACTGGTTTCTGTTAGCATGATGGTCAGGATTTTTTTTATTGGTCGATGTAGTAAGCATTTAGATTATTGAAAGAAAGAAAGAAAGAGAGAGAAAGGAATATAGGTGTATTTTTGGAGGACCATAAAATGTCCTTACCATATATGAAAGGGTTTGAGTTATTTTTCCTACCAATGTCGATGAGGTCAAGTTCTCTTGAACTTAAATTTGGGTGTTTTATCTTTATTTGAATTTTTTTTGCATTTGTTAGTATTGTGCCAAATTTTTATGGGTTATTGATTCGTCTTAATCAGAGGAATCGGAGAAGTATTTACTTTCAACCAAATATTTGATAAATGACAATTTTTTAGCGCAAAAATGACATTTTTTTTTACTAAAAGTGGTTATTTGTCAAAATATTTGGGTAAACGTAAAAAAAATTATTTTTCCGATTCATGTCGTTCAGACGAATGAATAACCTACAAAAGTTTAACGCAAAACTAGCAAATGCGAAAAAATTCAAATAAAGACATCCCAAATTTAAGTTAAGTTCATGAGTATAAAGTCTACAAATTTGATGATTGCTTACATAAACTCACCAGATTTCTAAGTCCAGCTTGTTACATTTTGCCGGGATATAATGCAGATGGGTATATGGGTAGCTATTCGTTCATGAAAAGAAAATAACGGGATTAAGCATTTGCATGTGTCAAACTGTATTGCTTTTGGTATATACTTGAACTTTCCAATACGTATGTCCTTGGGAGTGTTGTTATATATTTACTTTTTGGTCCTTCGATATCAGGCTGCTGATTGCTACAGAATTTTCTGCTTCAACCTGGGCAGAGTACGATTCCTAAAAATTGTCCCAACGTATATATTCTGATTTGGCAAAAGATAAATTGCATGGCAATAGGGTTGAGCCCAATGCTAATTTGGTGATGCTGGTATTCTCATTCCAATTAGTTCACATGAGCACACCTAAAAATTTTAAAAACATATGGAAGGGGGTGTCCGACATTGGTGTCTTCCAATGTTCAAAAAATTGCTAGGCTCTAGTTGGGCAGAAAAGGAGCGCCTTACGCCTAGCACCTATGTGCCAACTAATCAGCAGCCTAGAGCCAATGTGGGGACTAGTCGGCCAAGGCAGCTGACTTTTAGGACACTGGTATTTTGCATCCAGCCATACCTGGGTGCTTATTAATGTTAGCAAGACCATCACTATCAGTTTGAGCCTCAGATAATAGAACTAAATAATAATAATAGTACTTATGCCAACCCGACGGCCTAATGAAGGAATTCGAGTCAATTACTAATCAAGTTCAACAATTGTAGCAAATAGTAATTTGTGGTAAGTTTTGTATAGGTATCAGTGCCTTGGGCTAGTGTGGGCTACCCGCCCGGATTATTTGAAAAATCGAAGGGAGTCGCCACCCGAATTTATGATTCGCCACCCGAGAAACCGTTTTGATGGAAAATGATTGATTTGAATTGAAAACCAGAGATTGTTTTTGGGTTCGGAAGCCATGTTGCGAGAGGGGAAGGATTTTACGGCACCCCTCTCGCCCAACGCGATGTTGGTCTCTACTCAATGTTTGTGAGATTTATCGAAAATATTTTATTTCATTAAAACAACTAGCATACTCATAAAAAAAACAACAAACAACAGTGTATACATGTGATTGTGTTTAAATGTATGATGATGAGGTGATATAAAATGAAGAATAACATAAAATGATTCATGAAGAATTGTCACTGGGAGCACCCCCGAGCGCTCGGGACTACACTCCAGAGCGCTCAGGAGTTCTACTGCCTCACCCTGCAAATTTTGGATAGGACAAAAACAACATGATACTTAAAACAGAAACAAACAACTACTAATATGCACCAGTGCTCAGCAAATGGCTTAAATAGTTAAGAACTGGTCCTAACCATCCAAGTTTTGCTTCCTTGCAACTGAAAATAAAACTAATTGTGCTCTGGAAGGACCAGTGCACATCTAGAATTTACTGAAATACTGGAAAAAGGAATATTTAGTGATAAAACAAGATTTTGGTGATAGCAGCACTCCCGAGCGCTCAGGAATGGTCCCGAGCGCTCGGGAGTGAACACAGAGCCCAGAAAATATTTTGTTCCTTTGAGCTCCTCTTGCTTTTGTTATTAAAATAAGATCAATGGAACTCACAACCAGTACGAAGAACTGGTATGAGCCTCTTGATCCCCCTCAGAAGGTTTGAAAATAGTAGATTTGAGGTATAAAATGAACTTTTATACCTTTGCTTGACTTGAACTTGGATTCTTGGACTGATTTTGGTGCTTGAAAGTGGTTAGAAAATAGTTTGAGAAGAGGGAGTTTAGGCCTCCATTTCTCTTAGAGGATTTCCTTGAGATTGAGTAATTTTCCTTGGAAAATGGAGGATGTTTGGAAAGAATTTTGAGACAAGTTTAGAATCAGCAACAGCTAATATTTCACCATCACAATAAGCACGTAAAAACTTACGCAGACCTTTGCTAGGCTTGCTATCAATCAACAAGGTGGCTGCCGACAAGGCTTTAGATGTGTTGTCAAACTTGGAGAAAGCTTTTAGCTTCACAACCTGAAAGTTGATATCCAATCAAAGCAAGAGTCAGACACATGATTTCAAGACAAATTAAGGAACTTGCATCAACAAGAAGGCAAGAGTCAGACACATGAATTATATCTCATGTTTTTGCTAGTCAACTTTTGCTTCTAGTGTGACCCAGTTTAGGGCTTCGCCGTTCAACAGCTCTTTGCTTCAATGGGCGCAATAGGTAAACAACTTTGCTCCATGTCAACAGAGCAGGACAATAGTCAGCTTCATGTGAGTAATTCTAAACCAGGTCATTCACTGGAATGTAAATGTGGTGGGCAAATAACTAATGTAATCTACAAAAGTAAAACAATCTCAATAAAAAAAAATAGTTTAGGCATGGCATTACTCATGTAAGTACATTGAACAGAAAAATCATTCGGTTTACCAGATAAAACCTCATAAATATTCAATCATTGTGATCAGATTGAATTAAGGTATTGTTGAAGAAGTTTGCAGGTAAGGTTACAAAGAGTTCTAGATCTTCCCACAATATACCAGACCTTGAATCTCTATTACCAATGTTTCCCTAACTTCTGTGCTAGTATGTCTACCACCTATATTGCTAGTTCAAGCGGATAACTAATGGAATTTTTTCAAAGTGATGCTAGAAGACAATAAGCACTCTATTTTATTACCAAAATGACCAACCAAACTTAGTGGTGAAGGGAAAACACCACAGTGAATTGCTTACCAAGACTTTTGAAGCCAGCACCTTAGAAGGGCCTCTGTTTGCAAGTTTGTTCAGGGCTATCTTTGCAGCTACATGTTCTACCAGCCTCAACGTATGATCCATACCTTCTTGGACACATGAATAAGATGGCAGGTTGAAGCACTTCTCTGAGCCAATTTTTGCAATTGGCTTTTACATATCCCTATATCTGATGTGCTACTACAAATTAGTCTGTCAACTTGCTCTCCTCATTCTCCTGATATGCAAAAAAATAATAAAAACCATGGGTGAAACAAACTCTTTTACTCTACAAAGAGAGACAGAGCAATAAATGGGAATCTCCTCCTTCATTACATTACAAGCTACAACAATTATGGCCCCAACTAGACCATTCGAGCAGATTCATTTACACCTTAGCTTGAACTTTAATAAATGTATCAAAATTCACGAAGTTCAACAGGAAGTTTTCCAGACAAAGATGGTGTACTGTGAAAAAACTTATTTGGTTGAGTGGGTTCTATCAAATTTGTCAATAGTCGTATACCTTTCGGGAGTGGTTGAAGTGATTTCCAAAGAAGATGTTTTACTAAACAGCTATGTCACAGGAATGGAGTTGGCCCCAAGCATTCTTCATATCATTTTCTACCACGGTTGTCTCTAAGTCCACAGAGTTCAGTTGCACCCACTGGAATGCAAGTTACCTTTCAAGGATAAATAGGAAGTAGTATTAAACATCCAATAATAAACACCCATTGCTCATTTAGCTAACAAAATGGATATTAAACTTTAAACCCCATTAAAGGGATAAAAAGGAAGCAGACCTTAATCATTTAGTATCAACTCTATTTTCAGATAATACAAATCCCAAAAAGGCAAAATATGAAGATATCCAGTTGCCTATAGGCCCTATACCCATTAAAGTGACAAAAAACTTGATCAAGAGGAACCCAATATATGATGTTTGACATTCTATTGAATATAACTAGAGCAGAACACTCTCAACGAGTCAAGGTATCAATTCTTCTCCATGAACTCATAAATGACTCTGAAGCACATAATGAAATCCAAGCCATATATACTAATTTATACGAACTAGGAGTTAATTTAGGGCTATATAAGAGAACTAGGGCTTACACTTTGGGCTTAATTTCTGGAAACAATTGAGGGTTTTTGAATTTGGTTTCTTTTCTAGAAAAAAACCTAGGTTTTTCTAAAATTGGTATTTATAGATTTTCCTATATATGTATAGCAAGAGAGGGAGGGACCGAGAGAGAGATAGAGAGAGAAGCAACCAGCTTGCCGTACGTATCTGTCGCGTGCTGCTGCTACTCGTGGGTTCTCTGAAATTGGGCTTGATTTCTGGAAACTTCTTTCGCTCGCAAATGGCGGAGACCAGTGGTGCTTAGTGCTTACATGCTCATTTTCCTGTATAGAGGAGAAGGAGGAGAGTGGGAGGACGGGGGAAAGGGGGGAGATGAAGTTTTTCAAGAGAGAGAGACCTTGTTTGTGTCCAATGCATTTCTCAATGGTGTGGAACTGTTCAGCGCATTTGGGCTTGAAGATCGCCTCACCCGATTTGGCGTTGCCAAGAGAAGCTTGAGTGAAACTCGCCATTTCTGATACAATGCAAGAACTGAGTTGATTTCAAGGGTTTCAACGCCAACGACGAAGAAGATTAGCGTCTCTGAGGAAAGAATGAAATTTTCGGAAGGAGGAGTTGCATTTAGGGCGCCAATTAAAGTAATTTTGGTGGAACACTATTGTTTACTTTAATGAACGCTACAGTAATCTCCGCGCAAGTTTTTCCGCCCCTCCTAATCGCCGAACGCTATAATCGATTTTCTTTCATAGCACTCTTAAAAGAACGTTATTAGATAATGCTATGAAATGTCATCTTTGTTGTAGTGTTTATCCGTTATTGCGTGACATTTAACCATTTTCCGTTAGTGAGCCATTATGAGTTCAAACGGAAGAAGATAATGTGAGCAGCACATGACCTTTTAATGACTGGTGTTGCCTTTATAAGTACGTAGATATGTATCATCTTCTACAACGGTACTCGCTATCTCTCTCTGCCCATCTATATCTCCCAACGGCCCCCTCCCCCACCCCCCAAACGATAATGGAAGGTAGCACTAGATCTTGTGATGTGGATTCAAATGTGTTATGCTACTGTAGCATAGCGCAAATGGGTACTTATACAGGGTACAATACGCAAGAAAATGTGCCAATTTCAAGGTCAAATTGGAGGGAAATGGAGTAGAATTAGAGGGAAGTGGGTTTGGTGTCCCGCTAAACTGCAGTCGTGATCTTAGGGTATTTTCTTACCCTTTCCCTTCACAAATTCAGATGGACAAATTGGTAATTGCATACATTCCGTTAACGGCATCTTCAATTTTGCGTGATATAATAGATGAAGGGGGTTAAGTGTCCAAGTCCAACGATGAAGGGGACAACTCGTTACTGAGGTATAGTTGGAGGGGGTTTAATGTAATTTGCCCTATTTTAAAAAGGTGGGTTATGCTACACTGAAGGAGGACCACACACACAATGCAGTGACCACTGAAATCCATGTGATGTGACAAAATGGTTTCTCATCGGACGGATCAAATTAAAGTCAACGCGTTGATTTATCGGCCTATGTAGATTCGACAAGCATGCAACTATGCAAGTGTACTTCTTGGTGATCAAAACAAAAGCAAAACTTCTGATAGCTAGTCGTTATTTTGTTGTCAAAAAGGTAAGTCTGCTATGAATTAATATGCTAGCCTAAAATTTTACTCCTATAATCACGGTCTGTAGAGTCATTCTATTAGAAATTTTATTAGATTCATGCTAATTTTTTTGAATTACTCATTTGTCTTGAATCTTAAATGTGTACAATTAAAGCAAAGTAATGTGCTAAAGATGAAAAAAATTTCAAAAGAATATCTTTTGAATCTAATTTCAGAGGTTGCCGGAGCTGGGGGGGGGGCGGGCCGTGTTTGGTGTTTGCATGGTAGAGATTTTCGTGGTTAGGGCATTATTTGTTTAGTTCACCGAAAATGGGTTTGGGCCAGTTACGCCAGTACAAGTTTGAAATGGAGTCCTCTCGGCCAATATTCTTTTAAATGAATTTCTTTTTTTAAATTAACAGAAAGAAAACTAAAGACAAAAATAGGTGTGTTTGAAATGGATCGAGTCTTCTCGGCCTAAGTTCTTTATTTTTTATCTTTAATTTTTTCTAATCTGCTCCAATTAATTATTCTCAATATAGATTAATCCAAGAATAGCTCGATATATACAACAAAATAATAATAATAATAATAATAATAACAAAAGACACCAATTACTCCTATCAACGTCCAGCAGGGACATAGTTAGGAATTTCACTACACATGGGCGACTATGTATGTGAGACAAAAAATAAAAAAGAAACCTGGATAACAACGGGAATACATTAAAACTCAAAAATGTACAAAATATCAACACTCCATATTTAATTATATTTTTCATAAATTAACATATTGCAAAAATAGTAACGACTTACCTCTGCCTATCTAATAAAACGAGGCATCTTCAATTGCACTCGACATTCTTTCATGTCATTAAATGATAGAATTGACATCAAATATTTTCGTAATATCCTTCTCCATTTAAGTGATTTAGAAGCTTGCTAAAATTTCATCCATTGCAAAGTCTAGTTTTCACACATTTCATAGCTACAACTTAGATTTAAGAATTTCCAAAATCTCTTCTCCTCTGTTCCTATTTTCTAGAAACTGCCTTCAAAGCTTGACGATGCAAATTTTTGTGGAGGGGGGCGGGGGGGGGGGGTTGGTTCGATTGGGGATTTTTGTGGGAGAAAAAATATGAGTTAAATAATTGAGTAATCACTATTTTAACCCTCAAATTTTAGGTTTTGTCATATTTAACCCGTAGCCTTTCAAAATTAGGGCTGCTATCATTTTATCCTTGATTTTTTTTTTCCCCCAAAATACTAGAGGGAGCAAGCCTATATACTTTCGTAGAAAATTTATTTATTTTAAATATACAAGTTTTTTTTTTTTCTTCTTCTTGCAGGAGCGACCGCCCCTCCCTGACTCCATCCTTGATGTATAGGGAGGTCAACTAACCTAGTTGATTTATAGTTCGTAAAGTAAAACTTTGCTCATTGTAAATGCAAGGGAACCAAATTTGTACAACAGAGGTGGTTTTCATACATGAGTTGAACAATCCTTATATAACATGAACATAAAGAAACACTCATATTAAACACACATTAGTGCACCCTCGACTCGATGCTTCTGGCCCTTTGCAGCCGCCCCTTCAATGATCAGCAAATTCGGAGGAGCTGATCGAGTCGTGGTTCACAAGAGAAAAAATTCTTTTCAATTCAGATGAGATGGAAATCATGGAGTTTTTACCACCCATAGTGGGCTCCACTGTGTTTATTACGGTAATCTGAACCGTTCATTTTATAGGGACCGCAAAATAATAATACAAGTTCAAAATTAGCCTATTCGCACGTCGATCGGTATGTCAAAAATTGAATTTTGATCTACAAATGAACAGCTATGGACAGTATAACTTAAAAAATTATTGACAGAATTAGGCTGTCCGTTTTGTAAACTACAGTTTAATCTTGGACATATCTATCGATTTCCGATCAAACTAATTTTTTACGTAAATATACTACTTTGGGGGCTCTATAAGATGAACGATTCAGATTATCGCAACAAACGAACAGTGAGTCCCACAAAAGGCGGAGGCGGAAACCCCCATGCTTTCGCCTCATCCGGACATAATTTACTCTCGGTTCACAAATAGACATACATTGATTTAGGATTTTGGCAAAAAATAAAAAATAAAATCAATGGAAAAGTTCAAAGTTGAAATATCACTTGGAAAAGTTGTAAATATCTATATAGTTGCTAGAAACTCTATAATAACCTTCTAAAATATCAAGATATTTTAATGGGAAAAAAAGTCATGTGTAAGTCTAGAATCTATCTCAATAATATCTTGTATACAAACATATTTGGACTGGAATTTTCCATGGGTACTATAAATGGTATCCCTTTCACTCAAAACACAACACCTGTCAAAAAAGAAAAACTTCAAATTCATTCTCACTCTTACTCAACGTCTCCCAGCCCACCACTCACCAACTGCAACACCACTCAGGTCCGTTCCGCAACGCAAGAAAAGTCTTTATTTTTTAAGAAAACAATTTCAAGTTTCAAAATTATGAATTTATTAAAATCTAAAAATATGCAATATGGATCTTGTTTGAAATATCTCATCTAAATCTTTTATACGATACAAAAAAATTTGAAAATTTATTTTTCATTTACATTATTTTTTAGTTTATGTGAAATAAACTTCTTATTTTTTAAGAAGGTTTCTAAAACGGAGCCTCACTGCCGCGGCAATACCCACTAGCAATTGAAGAAAGGAGGTGATCCTCTTCTTCCTCATGGGTCACCCAAATGACCTCCCGTATTCTCTTAGGTTCGGAAATACCATCTCTATCCACCCCACATACCCCCACCCCTATTGTTAGCGGGACACCCGACCGGACTGCCTTTCTCTGTCAGATTTGGTCATCTCATCTCAGCATCCCACTCCTTGAGTGATTTCAATGCAGACTACAGGCAGACCTTTCAACAGGATTTCTTTCCTGATCTACTTGCAAAAATGCTGGAACTAGATGTCCGGGGGCCCCTGGCTCTTCTCGATGGGACCCTCTTTGGTTTATTGAATTCCGGCGTTCATGACATCCGCTTGCAAGGTGCTAATGCATGCTATGGCATTCCAGCATCCGTGGTTGTTGCTTCGTTAGAAAAGATGTTTTCAGGTTGGAAAGGGTTGTTTTACCCAACCATATCTCAGGTGGGAAAGGGAACAACTGGTAACCATTGTTGCTGTTAAGTTTTTATCTGGATTGATGTCTCTGTATTTCCTGTTTGTGTTGGTCACGATTTTTTTTTAGGTTTTTTGGAAGGATGTTCAAATGCAGTTACTGCTACTATCAATTTTAGGTTTTATGAACCTTTTTGGGTTAGTTCTGTCATGTTTGGTGAGCTCTTTGGGTTAGTCTAATCCCTTTTATTGTATTTATTTACTTTATCCCTTCGTCACTCTATAAGCTCTTGGTTCTCTATAAGCTCTTGGCTCTAACAATGCTAGGTGCACAAATATTATTCCACCCGTTTGATGTACATGGAGGAGCTCATAAGTAATGAAAGATTGACGTGCATCCCACAGTTGATATTGTTTATGCAGACTTACTTTCTCAAACTTTAATTGACCAAAAAATTAAACAAAAGGAAACACGAGAAAATGAAAAAACATACTCCATTAATGAAACATTCCACTAAATATATATTTTGCCTATAACTTGTTGGCTTTTTTGAAATTGTTCATACTAAATTAATTTTTTTTGGGTTTAAAATTAAGTTGTTTCCACTAAACTAAAATATTCAACACATTTTCTTCCACTAATCTAATACATTTTCAACACGTTATAGTTTATAGTACATTTAATGACTACAAGAAGGTGTCCGTAACTTAACAGTTAACGCTTAGAGTTTGGAGTACCTAGGGTTACTTTTGTGTGTTTTACTTCTTCTTTATCCATTTATCTTTTGGGAAATGATTTTGCCATTCTTTTTTTTTGTTAATACCACTCCCCTGCAAGTGTATTCGTGCACCAAAAATAAACTTGTAAGGGAGTGACGTTAACAAAATAGGGAGTGGCAAAATCAGCAACTTATTTTTTTTGGTAAAAAAACGAAAGAAACAAATGCTCAAAAGTAACTTGTGACCACTGCAAATAACCAAAGTGGTTTTCGCGCGCAACATACACGGAGTATTTTAAAAAGGTGGGTTATGCTACACTGAAGGAGGACCACACACACAATGCAGTGACCACTGAAATCCATGTGATGTGACAAAATGGTTTCTCATCCGACGGATCGAATTAAAGTCAATGTGTTGATTTATCGGCCTATGTAGATTCGACAAGCATGCAACTATGCAAGTGTACTTCTTGGTGATCAAAACAAACGTAAAACTTCTGATAGCTGGTCATTATTTTGTTGGAAAAAAAGAAGTCTACTATGAATTAATCAACTTGGCCTAAAAAATTTCTCCTATAATCACGGTCTGTAGAGTCATTTTACTAGAAATTTTGTTAGATTCACGCTAATTTTTTTGAATTACTCATTCGTCCTGCAGTTGAATGTAAAATGTGTAAAATTAAAGCAAAACAATGTGGTAACGATGAAAAAAATTCCAACAAAATATCTTTTGAATCTAATTTAAGAGGTTGCCGGAGCTCAGGAGGTGGAGAGAGAGGGGTTAGGGTTTGAATGGCAGAGATTTTTGTGGTTAGGGCATTATTTGTTTAGTTCTACGAAAATGGTGTTGGGCTATAGTTGCGCCATTACAAGTTTGAAATTGAGTCCTTTTGGCCTAAATTCTCTAAAATTAATTTTTTTTAAATTAACAGAAAGAAAACTAAAGACAAAATTAGGTGTGTTTGAAATGGAGTCTTCTCGATCTAAGTTCTTTATTTTTTATCTTTAATTTTTTTTAATCTGCACGAATTAATTATTCTCAATATAGATTAATCCAAGAAACATGCAGCTCGATATATACGGAGAAAAAAATAAACTAAAAACAAAAGACACCAATTACTCCTATTGACGTACAGCAGGGACGGAGTTAGGAATTTCACTACACGTGGACGACTATATATACATGCGAGACAAAAAATAAAAAAGAAACGTGGATAACAACGCGAATACATTAAAACTCAAAAATGTAGAAAAAAGCAACACTCCATATTTAATTATATTTTCCATAAATTAACATATTGTAAAATGTAGTAACGACTTGCCTCAGCCTATCTAATAAAACGAGGCATCTTCAATTGCACTCGACGCTCTTTCATGACATTAAACTAGTGCATGCCCGTGCCTGAAGGCACGGTTCGAAATCGAAATTCAACAAATTATTCAGTTTTGTCCCTCTAACCTCTTGAAGTCCAAGGCCACATTCGCAAAATTTCAACTACAAAAAAAAAAAAAAGGTCAAGTATATCCACTGGTTTACTTGAATCAACACATAAACAAACTAACAAACTACACCTACAAAATCAATACCAATTAAATTAAAGTTTGTTTGAGCCCTTTGTTAAAATTACACACCAAAAACATTCTAGCAAACTATTAATCCACAAATTAAATTAGACTTAAAAACACAAAATCTCAATGGAGAAGGAAATGCCATGGAAATATGAACCAAGAGCAAAAGAGAGAAATAAATTAAATCACGGAAGAGGAATATGACCTGCTTACAAAAAAAATGATAAGAAAGTATCACACCGAATAGCCGTTAGAGATGGGTGCTTGCATGGTGGTTGGAAGAGAGAGAGAGAGAGAGAGAGTGTGTGTGTGTGTGGTCCTTTATGGGATAACCCAAATAATAATAGTGGAACCTCGTTTGAATTCAAAAATGCTATTGAAAGAGAGAGAGTCGTCTCAAATCGAAGAGATTGTCTCGAATTGTTAAACCAAAACTAATATTCTTCAATCAGTCATTAATTCCATCTGAGAGAATCAATCTTCACCGTTGGAAATTAGCAACACTGAATTTAGTCCAAAAAGAGTGCCACAAAGGACTCCCAATTACCAAAACTCTTTAGAGGAGAATCTGGCCCTAGGATTGAACGACAGATTATAACACAATACAATCACCCCCCTTCATTGTGCCACATAGGACAGTTGTGAGAGAGACATTTTGCAAAACCGTTGTGTAATATAATATAGATAATAGAATTGACATCAAACATTTTCATAATATCCTTCTCCATGTAAGTGATCTAGAAGCTTGCTAAAAGTTCATCCATTGCGGAGTCTAGTTTTCACACTTCATAGCTACAACTTAGATTTAAGAATTCCCAAAATCTCTTCCCCTCTGTTCCTATTTTGTAGAAATTGCCTTCAAAGTCTTGACAATGTGAGTGTGTGTGTGTGTGTGTGTGTGTGTGGGGGGGGGGGGGGGGGGATGAAAACCTCTTAACAATTGGGGATTTTGGTGGGAGAAAAAATTTGAGTTAAATAATTGAGTAATCACTATTTTAACCCTCAAATTTTAGGTTTTGTTATATTTAACCCGTAGCCTTTCGAAATTAATGCTGGTATCATCGTATCCTTGATTTTTTTTCCTTTTCAAAATACTAGAGGAGGGCGAGCCTATATGCCTTCGTAGAAATTTTTTTTGTTTTAAATATAAAAGTAGTTTTTTTTTTTCTCCTTCTTGCAATAGCGACCGCCCCTCCCTGGCTCCATCCTTGATGTACACAGGGAAGCCAACTAACCTAGTTGGTTTATAGTTCGTAAAGTAAAACTTTGCTCATTGTAAATCCAAGGGAACCAAATTTGTACAACAGGGGTGGTTTTCATACATGAGTTGAACAACCCTTATATAATAAGAACATAAAGAAACACTCATATTAAACACACATTAGTGCACCCTGGACTTGATGCTTCTTGCCCTTTGCAGCCGCCCCTTCAATGATCAACAAATTCGGAGGAGCTGATCGAGTCGTGGTTCACGAGAGAAAAAATTCTTTCCAAACGAGACGGAAATCATGGAGTTTCCACCACCCTTTGTGGGTCCCATTGTGTATTTATTGCGGTAATCTAAACTGTTCATTTTGTAGGGACCGCAAAATAATAACACATGCTAAAAATTAGCCTGTTTGTACATCGATCGGTATGTCAAAAATTGAATTTTGGGACCGCAAAATAATAACACACACTAAAAATTAGAATGTTTGTACATCGATCGGTATGTCAAAAATTGAATTTTGATCTACAAATGAACAGTCATGGACAGTTTAACTTAAAAAACTATTGATAGAATTAGGCTGTCTATTAATTTTGTATACCATAGTTCAATCTTTGACAGACCTATCGATTCCCGATCAAACTAATTTTTTACGCGGATGTACTACTTTGAGGGCTTTATAAGATGAACAATTCAGATTATCGCAACAAATGCATGGTGAGGCCTACAAAAGGCGGAGGTGGAAAACCCCATGTTTTCGCCTCATCCGGACATAATTTACTCTCGGTTCACAAATAGACATGCATTGATTTAGTATTTTGGCAAAAAAAAATAAAAAAAAATCAATGGAAAAGGTCAAAGTTGAAATATATTCTTGGAAAAGTTGTAAATATCTATATAGTTGCTAGAAACTCTATAATAACCTTCTAAAATATTAAGATATTTTAATGGAAAAAAAGTCACATGTGTAAATCTATAATCTATCACAATAGTATCTTGTATAAAAATATCTTTGGACTGGAATTTTCCATGGGGTAGTATAAATCGACCTCCTACTCATAATATTCATGGACTAAATGGTATCCCTTTCACTCAAAACACAACACCTATCAAAAAAAAAAAAAAAAACTCCAAATCATTTATTCTCACTCTTACTCCCCCACCTCTCACCAACTCCAACACCACTCACTGCCGCAGCAATCCCCACTAGCAACCGAAGAAATGAGGTGATCATCTTCTTCCTCGTGGGTCACCCAAATGACCTCCCATATTCTCGCAGGTTCGGAAACCACCCCCATGCAGGAATTAACGATATTAACTATACTTTTCATTAAATTTTTATTTAGTTTTTTTTATTAGATTGCATTTTAATTTTAATTTTTGTCTAGGCAATCCACAAGGATCAACATTGTTGGTACTGGCATAAGGGTCATGTTTTAACCAATGTGTCTGATCTCTTCAGTTTCAAAGTTGGGGAGCAGCAAAGGGAAGAATGTTAAGTTGCAGGGAAAGTGCGGGCGAATTTTGATGGTGGGAAAGCCTGCGATGCTGATGGTGAGAAGCGGTGATCAAATTCCCTATATCTGTTGATATAGGGAATGACTTAGCACTCGTAAAGTTGTCCAAAGATGTAATCTGAACGTCTAACATTCCGTGTGTGTTTGTGAAAGATCCACTTGACATTGGCGACCCAGTTTTATGGTTGGACACCCAAATAACCTACCATTTTCACTGAGGTTTGGGAATTTGATCACTGCTTCTCACCCCCCAAATATTTCATCCAGCATGTCCTTGCTCGTTTCCCTAACCATTCGGAGATGAAATTCCTTGAGATGGATATGAGGACAGCTTTGGGTTTCTCTGGAGGCCCGTTGTCTATAGCTGAAGGTGAGGTTTTTGGTGTGTTGCATGCCTCAATTGACAATCTTGAAGATCAAGTTGCCAAGGCCAGCTACGGCATACCATCTGCGATCATTGCAAAAGTTCTTGACAAAATGTTTAGTCGAAGCCCTCCTGACAATGTGTTTCTGCATATGTGAAGTTGATAAGGTCCTTGGTGTTAATTCCTTGATTTTTATAGGTTATGGAAAGTACACTGTTGCACATTTGAATTGGTGTTAATTCCTTGCTTCTTTAATTTGACTCCTGAAACTCCTTAAGTTAGATGAATTGAATCTATATATTCTCAGGGCTAACTAATTTGACTTAAAAAAAGGGTCGTTTTAAATTTTAATTTTTTTTTCCACAGGAAAACTAGTTATGTGACTTTGTATTGAAAATTATCCGAAAAATATAATCTGCAAACTGCAATAAGACAGCACATATTATAGGTTTTCCCTTCCAGGATACATCATGGTGTGTATTCACCTGTATTTTTATGTGATTGAGTAGATTTTATGACATCACAGTTGTGCTAGGAAATAGAAAAAATATATTTAGTCCATATGCACAATTGGTGCGAATTCACACCTATTGTGAGTAAGTAACATAATATTTTAAATATTATTTTGCTTCTACAATATTTCTCCCGACAATCAAAATTCAAAATGAGGGGTCAGAGCACACTTTTTGGTGCATACCAGTCCCTAGCCTTGCAATGTTTGAAAACATGGATGAGCTTTCCTCTAGTAATTATGTCGGACAGTCCTATGCTTTATCACATGTTTTGAATACCGTATCGGTTAGGGTATCGGTTTTTCTATTGGTACGGTACATACCGGTACTAGTCAAATATTGGGTACAATTTCGAATTTACCGCAACTACAATATATATAATAATTATATATAATTATAATTCAAAAAAATCCCCCATACCATGCAATTCATCATAAAATGCCTATGTGCTTGTCTCTAGTCTCATATTGCCTAGTTACAAAACTTTTTTCCATCTTAAATGACTTTGCATATTAGTGAGCTTGTGAATGAGGACCCAAAAAAAGGTCTCGCGCGCTCAGGAAAATGGACCATGGCTGAAGGCAATTTGAAAAAACTGATTCGAAAACCAATTAATCGGGTGCACATCACGAGTTATTCCCGCGCAGGAGGGGTGCAAATTTGGGATTTGAGCCTTGCGCACATACTACAATTAAGCCCACGTTTTGCTAAAATTATGAAAGACAACGTTTTTTTCCTGTCCCTTTGTTTTTTTTTTTTTGGGTTAATTTTCCCGAGGATGCCGAAAAACGTGTGAGAGATACATCGTACCCAGGAAAAAAAAAATGTTCTACAAAATAACGGACGAGATTTCCGGTAACCTTGTCTCGGCCGGTATTTTCCGAAACGACCGGTACCAAGCAGTAAGAACCGGTATTGGTGGGTTAGGGTACCGGTTTCCCTCAAATCCGGTACGTACCAACCGGTACGGTACGGGATTGACAACATTGATCACAATGCAAGAGTATTTCTTTGGGAAAATACTTTTATAGAACAAATACTTGTGAGATAATTGCGGTGAATGTGGGTGGTGTCTTAGCTGGTCGAGTACTCTTTACCCCCCCCCCCCCCCCTTTGCCCCATTCGTTTGGCTTGGATTCATTGCCCACTCACGTGACAGCTTCCGCTTTGCCCTAACAACTAACTCACCAACTCGCTGATGTATATCATTGTGACAAAAAAAAAAGACAACTGTAGTAACTGTCTTGATCGAACAAGTAGCGGAGGCAATCCACGTCCGTAAAACAAACACTTTGAATCACCGTATCATGTATTCCCTCCGTTCCAAAAATTTTGTCCGGTCTGCAAAATAGAGTCTTAAAAATAATATAATTGTTGCTAGAAAAATTCAAATTTTTTTCTACTAGAGATCAATGAGTTCTTTTAATTTGTGAAAAAATTTATTCAGAAAATTTTTCTTGTAAAAATTATGGATTGGACGGATCACTTTGTTCTTTTACCCTTTTTCAGAATTTCTTTTTAACTCTCTGCACAATTTTCAATAAATTTCTCTATCTATCTCTTTCCATTCATTACTACTTATTACATCAAAAAAAATTCTCAAAACTTAAAACCAAATACTAAGGGTGCGTTTGGTAGCTTTTTTGTTTTTTGTATATGTTTTTACTTTTTTCAAAACTAAAACAAAAAACATATTTGGTAAATCTAAAACCAGCAGCTCAATTCTCTACGAAGGCCATCCACAGTGGTATAATCAAAAAAGGATAACCAAAAATTGACACATCAGCTTTTCATTATTCACTTAAGAGGTTGCTAAACTTAACAATATTGAGTTTCACAATGGTCACTTTTAGTCCATAACTAAAATAAGGGTCCACTACAATTTTACTGTCTCTCCCCTTTTGTTTTCTGTCATTCACTTCCCTTTATTTACGTTTTTTTTTTTTGGCAAAAAAAAATATCGATTCTCTCTCTTAATTTTGAGGAAAAATCGATAAATAGGAATGGCAATGGGGACGGGTCGGGGACGGAGGGTAATACCTCCACCCCCTACCCATTACCTCCTTCCCCATCCCCATCCCCATCCCCGACCTGATCTCCAATGGCGATTTGTTACTTTCCTCCATCTCCGACCCAAACGGGGAATGGGGATCTAAAACGGGGATTCAGGGATTTGGAATTCGGGCACCTTTATTTCACAATTTCAGCACCTAACAGCATATACTAGTATGTGAAAGCCGAAAGGATTTGGATTGTTTTGTATTTTTTTTCCAAGGAAAAGGGTTGAGGAAACAGTACTAGCACGGTTGTCGGTTGGACAGGAAGTTAGAAGCCAACAAAGCTCCACAAACAAAATTAGAAAATCCAACAAAATAAAATAAAGTAAGGTATCAGGAATGGTCATATTTATCACTAAAAAGTTTTAGCAGAATTCTGCAACACACATTGGCATGCACCTGTATTTGCGGCACATAATAGCACCTCCATTTTCTACACCTGTATTTCACAATTTCAGCATATAATACCAATTTTCCGCACATAACAGCACCTGTTATTCACTGTTTCCGCAAGTATTATTAATTTTCAGCACATAATAACTAATTCCAGCACATAAGTTAATCTGCAGTACTGTTTTTCCAGCACTAAGTTAATTCCAACACTAATTTCATAGTTCCATAGTTCTAAACAGCTCATAACCAGAGCAAACATTAAGCAAATAAAGAAACAATGCATATTCCATAGTTCTAAATAAATATATAGTATATTTTTATTTATTTTTATATATAAATATATATATTTCGGGGATTCGGGGAAGGGGCGGGGCGGGTAACGAAAGGGGAACTAGGACGGGTAGGGTTGGGGGCGGGGACAGACCTATCCCCGTCTCCTACCCGATCCCCGAATTTTTAAAAAAAAATTCCCCATACCCTACCCAATCCCCAAACGAATCCCCGGAGTTTGGGGATTTTCGGGGCGGGGAACGGGGCAGGTTCGAACGGGTCGGACGAAATTGCCATCCCTATTGATAAATGACTTTCTTCCCTCCTATTATGAATTTTTTTGGGGGAAAAAAAAAGAGAAACGGAAAAGAATAGTGAAATACCTTAATCCGGCGATGATGGGTTGAATTGTAGATGATCGAGAGATATGAGCTTCGCTTTTCGAGGGAAAGAAAGAGAAATAGTTTGTAGGTGGAGTGAAGAAGATATAGAATAGGCGAAAAAGAGAAGAAAAAAATATCAATTGAAACACGCGTGTATACAAATTTTAAAACTAGTTAACTTATGTGGTGTAGAGTCCACAAATTTTGATTATTGAAAAATGTTGCTAATTTTGGTTATCTAAAACCCAAAATTTGATTATTTCTAAGGATGTTAAGTTTGATTATGCTATTGTGAGCCATCTTTTGCCCAATATTATTAATTTTAAAAATAATAGACTTTTGATTATACCACTTTGGATGGACTAAGGAAGTAGAGATTGCCTGTTTTTGTTTTTCCGTTTTTCAGAAACGTTTCCTAAGTTTTGAAAATTGTGGAAACATTAGAAAGGTGTTTTCCCCTGTTTTTAAATCTAAAACCGGCAGCTCAATTTTCTCGGACGCACGTCAGATCTCGGTGGCTCTTGAGCCTCTTGCACAACTTTTGATCCACCTCCTCACAAAATACTCTTGGGACCTACCAACCTTAATACCTTTTGGAGCCCTTCTCCATTATTTATTCATTTTTTTTATTTATCATCACTATTCACTACTCTTTTCCAGGGTATTCCGTGGTGTTTGTTTGGCGCATACGGTCTATTTAAAAGTGTTTTGGATGTTCTGAAGTTAAAAAAAATTCAGGAAAGAGTAAAACTTTTTCACCACTCCGAAGTACTAATAACTAAGTTGAAAATTTGAACCGTCCAAAATACTTTTAGACGGCTTAGATATGCCAAACAAACACTACGTGAGATATATATATCCGCTCGGCACTGAAAAAATTCTCATTTTCCGTTGACACCACGTGTTCGTCTCTGTCCTTATACGACCATCTCTCTCCCCCCCTCTCTCGCGGGGGTTTATGATCTAAGTGAATTATGGGGGTGGAATTGATCTACAATCACATATAGTCGCCAAAACACTTCACTCGAACACTGGCATTTTACGTTGTTTTTAATTTCTAATGTTTACAGAAATTATATTACCAAACATGTTTCTTATTTTTATTTTATAAAAATATAAACTTGATTCTACTTCTAATTTTTTAAAAATAAAAAATTGAAAACTGAAAAGATTACCGAACTCCCCCCAATATAGTCAAAGAAGTTGCACCATGAGATTTGCCAATCATTTCTGAAAAAACTGATTCGATCTTTTAAATTTTTAACGATGTTGCACCATTTGATTAATCGCTTCACAAAAAAGCTCTGCAATGTCGCCATCGCATCCGGTCTCCTCAGATTCTAATTTAAACGAGACTCTTATGTGTTGGGAAAATTATTGTGATTAGAAAATTTCTGTTAAAAATTAAATGCCTAAACAAGAATAATAATCAACTGAGTAAGGCAAATAAATATTAAAGGAGAAAAGATAAGAATAGTCTGTAGGGTGGTCAAGGCACGTGATGGCGCCCTCCTCCTAATTAAGGAAGGTTAACCTCCTTTTGCATAGAGTTGGATGGTGTTCTTTCTCCAAGATACAACGACCTTCAAGTTCTCTTCGGTGTTGTGAATCGAACTCACGAACTGTGCAGTTTTCCGACATTCAAAATGATTCACGGAAAGTATGAAGTAAAAGAAACAGGAGAAGTTTTATATTTCTTAAAGAGAGCACTTATTGGAAGAAGACAAGGAGAGAAAGAGGTGTTTGGGCTTGAGGGAGTGTTTTGGTAGTTTTACAGTAAAAAATTACCCAAACAGATTTGGGCTGTCCAAAATACGTTTGGACAGCCAAGATCGTATTCGGCACCATGTGGCCCGTGCCCACCCGACACTAAAAAACTTCACAAAAAGAGCTGGATGTGCCTACTACCCCTTTATCTCTTACCGTGTATATAATAATAACTAATAAGAACGTAAAGAAACACTCTATTAAACACACATTAGTACATTACATTACACACAACACTGAACATTGACTTGTATATATAGATATTTGATTGAAGCTCCAGAGCTCCGAAAGAAGACTCAGAAGCTGTTTGAGATTAAAGCATATGAAGCCATGAACAAGACGAGGGCGATGAACATAAGAGGCATCTCTACAGTACTTCCATCCGAGCTTGTGGCATTCGATGGAGTTGCTTTAGATCCTGCTCCAGCAGTCATACATGCATGAACGGTAAATATTTGAGTTTACTCGCTGAATTGCTTAAAATCAACTGATCAACAAGTAGGATAATGTAGTTGCCATACATACTTGTTTGGATTTCCATGTTTAAACAACTAATCAACAAGCATTCTCAAGTATGGTGAAGTTCCTCTCCTTTCGTGGATGTACTCGAGTTTGGGGAACCACGAAAAATTTCTTGTGTTCTGTGTGCATGATTGGTGTGTGTTAGTTTATGGGCGAACCTGGGGCACAAAAATATTGTCCTTGGGTGGCGCTCTAGACTTTGATAAAAAGAAAAAGCTTGTTCTGTTGGGCCAAATCCTCCAACATACTAGTGTAGTGATGTCCTGGTGAAGGATCTCATATCATGGGGCACCTATTAGCACGAAGGTTTTCAAAAAGGCAATTTCTACTTCCTCTCTGTTCTAGTTGATCAAGCTTATGATCACACTCATGTGTCTTCTTCTTCCTCGGCCTCTCTGCATACCTGGCATCTTACCTTCAAGGACACTATACACCGAATGAAGCACTATTACAACCGATTTTCAAGGGCCCTGCAGACACTAGACTCCTAATACTCAAACCATTAGGACTTACTAGGAGTCTGGTGTCTACATGGTGTTTGAAGGTATATTGTAATAGTGCTCTTCACCCAGTCATTTTTTTGTCGTGGTTGTCAACTGGGGCTTTCACTTCTATCCTCTACAGAAGGGAATGGTTGTTTCATGCGAACTTAGAATAAGATCAACGGATGGGTGTATGCGGAAGTGAAAAAAGTTTGATTGACAGGAATGGAGGTAGAAAGATTGAGCCCTTGAAAAATCAAGTAGGTCAGCGTGCGAATAGATCGAATCTCTATGAATAATGGCTTTGGAAGACAGCACCATGCGAGAGCTTGACCCTTGCTTTTCTTTTCGTTTTTGCTGCACCACATTGACTCATGCTGGCTTTGGAAGACGATATACGAATAGCTTAACCCTTGCTTTTTTTCTTGCAGGCTTGGGTGCTACTTGATTTTCTGTTGATGCTTAGCTCGAGTCCCATGGATGATGGATAGCAAAGTCGTTTGGACAACGTACCCTCCGCACAAGCGAAACCTTATGCAAAATAACTGTGGAAGAAGGAGGCTCTGGTGATGGCGCGGCAACGCTACCCATGGTTGCATTGGGGTTGGTGGGATCAATTCCCAGATTACCAAAAAAAAAAAGGCAGTGGAAGTACTGTATAATTTTTTGTTTTCCCCATTTTATAGTTACATAATGGGATAACCAACTTGATTTATGAACACTCAATAGACAACCAAATATACCTGAAACTGAGGAACTGCTTGGAGAAGCAGGAGCTACATTTGCAGATTCTTCCGGCGTACCTTCCTGTGAACCGACTGGAGATGTTGCAGGTCCATCGGCAGCTACAACAACCAAAAAATGTGAGACAGTACTTACCAAGCTACATCATAAACTAAATTCAGTGGATAAGTTATCTACACCTCTGAAGACTTTAGTGTTACTTTGGTCAAATTAATTCGCCCAATTTGTTCCTTAACCTATGCAGTTCTTGTTAATGTGGTTGCTAGACAGTAATTACGTTCTCTAAGATGGAATGGCACGCCATATGGCAATCGGTGGCGGACTAAAGGGGTGAGGGTGGGGCTGTGACAACCCTTAACTCTTAAGTAATCTCAACTTTTCTATGTAAACGGATACAAATTGTCAGTAATCTCAACCTTAATGTTTTGAATCCTGCGCTTGTCACTAGTACTGGCATTAATCAGAGTGGGGAAAGGTTGGTAGTTGGAAAATACCGGAATTAAGTAGAAGGACTAAATTGGAAAGTTGAAGTTCTTCGAGTACCATAATAATACTATATAAGGATACAAATTGTAAGTTAATTAGCAAAAAATAATTATAATAATAAGGGAAAAAATCAAAATGGTCCCTGTATTTTAGTATTTGTGTCAACTTGGTCTCTGCAGTTTGAATTGGCTCGATTTACACTCAGTAATTTCCATTTTATTCCAATTTGGTCTAATTACTAACTGTCGTTAGCCTCTGTTAACCCTAGACACAAATGGGTCTCTTTCCTAGTGAATTACTGAACCTTTTCTTCTCGAACCTCGCAAACTTAAAGCATTTTCCTAAAAAGCAAAATGGAGTCACTTTTTTTTTTCTAAAAATCGGGTTCTCTGGCCCGGTTTTTTTTTTTTTTTATAATACTTGAATTATTCTTCCGATATTCAAGAGGTGATCAGGCACACCTAAACTCTATACCCGGTGGAGATAAGTTTTCTTCTAAACCCCTTTTGTGGCCTGAACTATGGCCAGACCTGATTCTCCTTTATTCGGAGATATGTGGGCAACTTGATGAAAGCCCGGTCCCTTATGAAAATAAAAGCCACTTCATTTTCTAAAATTCAAACATTTTTAAAAATATCCGAACCCCTTTTAAAGAACAAAAAACTCCTCATTTTTCTTTTTTTTTCAAGAACCAAGTTGCAATCCATAGGAATCAGATCACTTATTCAGGCTCTAACCCCTTTCACTCCTTCCCCCCGAAGGCGAATAAGACACGTTTCGATCGAAGGTAAAATCCCGAGCACGACAAATGGAGAATGGAAGTCGTGAAAAAAAATGGAGAATGGAACAATGAGGCTTTGTGTTTTGGTTCAGAAGTATATTAGGGTAAGAGAAGAATGTCAGATTACGGTTTTAACTCTAGAAAAGGGCCCCATTCATGTCTAGGGTTAACGGAGTCTAACGGCAGTTAGTAATTGGACCAAGTTGGAACAAAATTAAAACTACAGGATATAAATCGAGCCAATTCAAACTGTAGAGATCAAGTTGACACAAATACTCTACTACAAGGATCATTTCAGTTTTTTCCCCTAATAATAATTCAATCAAATATGACTGCACTGGTGATTGAGTTCTTACCATTACATTCACTAACAGGTGGAGTTTGCACATTGCATGCCTTAGGCAACTCAAGAGCAAGAGTTTGGTTTATACTTATACCAAGTGATGAACCACCACTACTGAGTGCAGTGCACAGGCACTGCGGTTGCGACTGAACCACGTTAGCTAGTTGTGAGCAGCATGAAGGAGACGGGCTTGAGGAAGCTCCGGTGACATAGTTCAGGCACGGCGCCAAGCTGAGGAGCACGTTGGTGCAACCTGATTGAGCCCTGCTTCCTGTCCATAGCATGGTTACTAGGGCAATGAAAATAGCCATAGTAGTCAAACTTGGAGCCATTCTTTGTTTCTTTTTTGGAATGTAAAACTGTAAGAAATTAGAAGGGTTTTTAGTCCAGGTTTGTGTTGAGGTAACCACATAAAGTGGATTTATAGTATATGGTTGGACAAAATGACGCCGGGTGGTCAAAGCGAAGATTTAAGCTTTTGCTCTCTCGTAGATATAAGTTTCGAAACTTCCCAAAGGCCTATCAATTATTCTGGAGCTAATTCATACAGGGTTTTCCTAACTTCAATGAGATCCCTGCTAGAGGACAGTGCGATTGATCCTTGGCGATTAGTTGATGAATGCTGCCCCTGAGATTTGTCGAGATACGCGTTAGCTGGCCCGAATACCCTGAGTTATTGACAAAAAATACTATATGGTAGGATATGTAGTAATTGAGTTTTATGGGTGACCTACCTTTCCTGTAATGGGAAGGGTATTAGGTTAACTACATAGGTCATATGAGGCAAGATGAATTACGACTAGTAGGAATAGTAGAAGATGAATTATGTTAATCAGATCTTCTTCTTTTTTTTTAAACCTGCTTATTGCTAATGAAAAGTAAAATATTGGTGTACTTGTGAGTTGTATGCGGCGATGTTTCTTACTAAATGGAGAGAGAGAGAGAGAGAGAGAGAGAGAGAGAGAGAGAGAGAGAGAGAGAGAGAGAGAGGCATAGATATCATTTTTAAAAAAGGTAGATAACCTAACTTCAATTTAAGTATGTTCTTGGCCACTGTGGTTCAATTGTTTTGAAGTGATTGGAAGTTGTTTTTGACTTGCCAGAAGGATTATTGTCTTGGCAATCAATTGTTACATCATGGACTCAATCATCTTGCGGAATAATGAAGAGTTCAAGATCTGATCAAAAAAAAAGAAATTGAAGAGTTCAGGAGTCTTTTAGATACATTAATTCAAATCATGAGAATCAATGCCTCTAAAAAAAAAGGAAATATTGAAACGTATCAGTTGTTGTAAATGAGAGTCTTATGCACCGAATATGATGTCTTTCTAGTAGTCAAAGAAGTTGCACCGTTAGATTTGCTAATCATTTCATAGAAAAACTGATCGGCGTACTATTACCTTTCTCAGACATACTCCAATGTCCTAAATAGGAGATGTCTTTTAAATTTGTAACAAGGTTGCACCATTAGACTAATCACTTCACAAAAAAGCTCCTCAATGTAGTGCAATTTACTAAGTCTAAGTAGGAGATGTCTTTTAAATTTGTAACGAGGTTGCACCATTAGACTAATCACCTCACAAATTAAAAAGCTTCTCAATGTACTGATTGCGTCCGATCTCCTCGTATTTTCTAATACTATAAACGATACTCTAAGCACCTAGTACAACATCGTTTTGAGTTCCCTCAAGAGGTTGCAGCGCGCCATTAGACTTGCTATTCATTTCACAAAGAGAGCTGGATGTCACATGCACTTATTTATTTAATCCTCGAGTGACCAAGGCCGGCGGCAGAAATCTCAAGGGATTTGGTTAAGTGGGCACGAAAAAGAAAAAATAAATGTTTTTCTTCTACGAGGTTGCTTGTTCAAATCCTACGAAGCCAAATATTTCAAATCTTGGGACCAGTATAGACTTCATCTATCGTTAATTTCAGAATCCCATAATTAATCAAGATGCACACAAGTTTACCCGAAAATCCTGTTATAAAAAAGGAATAAAAAAAAGAGAAAAGAAAAAGAAAGCTAGGTGGCAACAAGGGCCAACTGATGAGATAGAAACACCCTCACAAGGGAGGGGAAGGGGCAGTTCATGGTCGAGAACTAATGTTTTAAAAATCGCTAGGCTCTAGTTGGACAGAAAAGAAATGTCTAGAGTCAGGCGCCCGACTAGTCGCCTGTCTAATTTAGGTATCGGACCACCGTTTAGCGCCCAAGCAGCCACCTTTTAAAACACTGAAGAACAAACAATTATTTTTTAAAAAATTCATTAATTTTAAGGTTGTTGATTTTGACACTTTCTTTTTTGTTAACATCACTTTCCTACAAGTGTATTTTTAATGCAATGTTTTAAAAATCGTTAGGCGCTAGTCAGATAGAAAAGGGATGTCTAACACTAGGTGCCCGACTAGTCTCCTGTCCAATCTAGGTATCGGACCACCTTTTAGCGCCTAGGCGGTCGCCTTTTAGAACACTGTAGAACAACAGTTATTTTTTAAAAATTCATTAATTTTAAGGCTATTGATTTTGACACTTCCTTTTCGTCAACAGCACTCCTCTACAAGTGTATTTTTGTTGCAAAAATATACTTGTAGGGGAGTGCTAAAATCATTTCCCTTTTACAAAATCCGTGTAAAGAACCAAAACCAGTAATAGCAAGAAAACCCCAAACCATTCATGGTACCATAAAAGAAATTAAAAAGAAAGTATAAAATTGCCGGGCCTGGACAACAGCAGTAGGCTCCTGTTCCACAATCAAGATGCATTGAACTAGAAACCAAAGGATCAAATATGAAATCCAAAGGATCAAACATCAGATAACAGCAGTGAAAATATTTCATTTCAATCTACTAATATGAAATCCCATAGCTCCAAATTACATCATCATAATTGCGTTAAAATCGACTCCTCCCCCAACAAGCCTTGGCTAACCTTAGTTTGATAAATTACGCAAACTAGATAGATTCAAGCCACATATGTACGGAGATCTAAGATCAAAAATAAAAATAGGTAAACACACATAACACGATGAGTCATGGAAAACATTACAGTAGACCAGGGAAAAAAGAAATAAAAGCATACATCATTGCTTGACGAGTATCAATTTGGGTTTGATTTCCATTTAATTGACCATCGAAGTTGAACCGTAGCTTCTGGAATCTAAGAGGAAACTCTGCTTCCCGGGCTACTCGTGCATGACAGCTCTTTCGCATGTTCCCTGCCAGATGATATGGTAGTTTACTTAGCGCAACAGTTTTACAATAAACAAGTGTAATTGCATCTAGATGCTGCAAATTAATTATCTGTCCATTCAAGCTTTGCACAGTTGATTTATGAAGCACATACAAAATATGCATGCCAAAAATAGAGAGTTTCCAAATTTGAGAGGAATAGAAGAGAAAACGATTACACTATGCCTAAACATTAAAACAATATTGTCCATACAAATTTAAAGGTTCCATCAAAAGCCGCCAACCTTTTACATAGCAGTCAGTCACTGGTCTAAACTACAAGCAGGCGACCTATATAATGCCAATCAACTACCACAACTAACGATACTATCATAGACGGATCACATGGGACTTCGACCCTAATAGAGAAGATACTATAACCAACTTTCAACTTTATCCATCGGTCAAGGAAAAAGAGAAGCACCATGCATGGATTATGTTACTTACTTAGGATGGGTCACTTGACATGGAAAGCAAATCAAGGAAATTAGATGGACCACAAAATTAAATGACAGTTAATAACACATGATCTACGCATGCATGCATGCGTACAAACTAACTACATACCAAAAAAGGTGTCATGGATCATGGTTACACGTTACATAAAACGTAAAAGCAACAAGTATATTATTTATTATTCAAACCCCCGACAAGTCAAATTAACATGGACACTGTAATCCAATGGGTTGGGCAAACCACGTATCATACCCATGTTTCTTGAAGTGCTCCAGATACTTGAAAACATCATCGATTGGTGTGGCTTCAATAGAGAGGCCAATATTGTGAATGATAGCAAAAAATCCTCCATCCATTTTGACAAGAGGTCCCCCAATACAAGACTGCATACAGTTAGCAAATAACAGATATAAAAGACCATGAGAATGTTGCATAAACATAACCCGAGACAAAAGGTACAGAACAACCAATGAAGAAATCAATACAGCACACAAAGACATGAATACAATACAAACAATGGTGCAAATTATGAGGAACATCACTAAGGTCCTACATAACAGAACCCCCAAACCAATAGCGGCATGGGGATTAGGACCAATAGAACTGATGCTCACAATTAGGGCTCAAACTTTATCTATAATAGATTTTTTCTTTTTTCCAACAATCAAGCATCAATCATCTTCAAAGGTTAAAATAAATTTCTTCCAATAATAGCAACATAAGCCTCTTATTGCAACGTTCTTTTCTCCATAAAAACTCTAACTATTTAAATTAGAGACAAAACAACAAATCTAACCAACCATGGAGGAAACTCTTTCACTATATCCAATGGGAGAGAGAGAGAGAGAGAGAGACCCTTGTAACATATAGAATTTCCGCTTTTATCAACTGCCCAGATTTTTTTTCATTGTGAGACTCGGGGTTTTCGATCTTTTGGTCAATGCTACCACCAGCATCCAACCTAGGCCAACATACCAACTATCAATTCTTTGCAAGTATATGAAACAAATCCCCAGTTGTTCAAAAACACTTGCAATACCTGAGGACACCTAGATGATAATCAGATGTTGCATAGTTCCAGCTAGAATACTTAAGTAAACAGCCAGCAGCCACCACCGATTTGTCTCGCATGGAATCCAACTTTCCAAAAGTTGCTGCAATTAGTCCGTGACAAGACTTAATCTTTACAAAAGCTATATCAGAGCAAAAATCAGCTTCCAACAAGACACCCTTATGAATAGTTCCATCGTGCAAAAACCGGACACTAATCTGCAATCAAATCAAACATGCATCTCAGAACATATAGTGATGTAGGACAAGTGACTGAAGCATTCATGGAGCAATTGGAGAGTCACAAGTCAAAGAAAAAGTCACAGAATTAGTAATAAGTTAAAGTTATACAATATGTCTTTAGAAGTTCCAAGGCTGGTAGTTTGTATTAAGTATTGAAGGGTCATTTAGTTAAGTTCTTTGTATTGAGTCTTAGGAGTCTAAAGGTCTTTGATGGAAGTTTAAGAGTCATGCGTTGGGAAGGTCAAAGGTTGAGTCTATCTTTATCCTTTAGCTAGTAATAAATAAGATCGGAAGCCTAAGGCAAATCAACTTTTCAATCAAAATTAATTCAAGAGTTTCTATCCTTCTTACCAAAAATAATGAGATTTGGTGAGAAAGAGCTCCCCTTCTTATCATCGGCCAAATGAATTGGAATTGGTAATTTCAACAGAAAATTGAAGTAAAAGAAAACAAATATAAGAGTTTAACTCGTCACCTTGAATTCAGTGCCTTTGAGAGGTTTAAAGCAATTAGCAGAAGTTGCAATTATGCCATCTGGATGTACAATAGTTCCCGAGAATACCTCTGATAACTTGCCACCTACAGAACGATAGGTCAGTTTCTCATTTACAAAGTAATATAAGCAGCATTTATCGACAAAGAAAAATGCAAGTCAGAACTACCCTCATGGGTCATGGCCAACATTCCCCAAAAACACAACAAACATCCACAGTATTATATGACCTAACAGTTCCCAAAAGCTTACGGTGATAGATAGCTAGACCAACAAGAGACCGATAGACACCATTAGAAGCCCTGCCCATCATCAATCGGTGGATCATATCTCCAGACAGAATAAGACTTCTACTGCCGCAATGCGGATCTCTAGTAGGAAATCGAAGAAGCAGACTACAATCACCACCAACTTGATTCTCTAGTAAGAACAAACGTGGGTATTGCATGTAAGAAAAGAAATGCCAGGGCAACAACGCAAGCAACATGACAAAGAAAGATGCCCTGCTTGAAGGAATATATGTTACCATCAAAATCATAAACACCACGAAAACCACCAGGATAACCATAACAATGACCGACTTCATAGCTTCCAGAACTCCCTAACGACAACAAACGACGGTGGTGTTACTGTTACATTACACGAAAAGAAATAAACACAAAGCATGACATTACATTTGGCTGTGAAAAGTCCCAACTAATTGAGGATAAGCAAACCTGATTGAAGAGAATCATTCATGGGTGGTGCAAAGGAAGGAAGAGTCTGAAAATCCTGAGTACGCTGCATCCAGGGCAGCAACAGAGCCGACTTATTACGCAGGGATGGCCAAACTGACAAACATCCAAATAGGTCACCATAGATGGGATCATTAATTGCATCTTTTACCTTTAAAAAAAAATACCAAATAAAAAAAGGAGAAGATGAAAATTTTCACTCACAGCCACTGGTGTTGGCACTCCTGACAGCACTGGAGCTCCTATGGCCTCTATGTTGAAGCTGGTACAATAGGGTCTGCAAGTAATTGGAAGAGTATGAGTCACACACCCGTACGCGACGCAAAAACAAGTTAACAAATTAAATCTGAGCGACCTTCATGGTGCAGCGAATAATCAAATCGTCCTAGAGGGAGATCTTAGTGTAGCTCTCTTTGGAGAATCAAATTTCAGACGAAGGTAATTTCAAATTCAAATATAATGAAAATAAAAATATTTTTTAAATTTTTTTTACACCGTTTAAAAGATGTTAATGAGATCTATCAAACAAGATCCATATTGGTAGAAAAATTATTTGCGTGAACACATAATTTTTAAACTTGAAGTTGCCTTCTGTTTTAAAAAATTTATTTTCAGAGAAACCGGAACACCCCGAGAGAAGGATTAGGGTTTGCGGAGTCTTAGATCTAGTTCTAGAATATACATACTGATAACGAAAATGGGTTAGGGCTCTTTACTGTCTAGTAGTATTAAAATTGGGCCTTCGGCATGTTTGCGAAGATTGGTTTGGGCCAGTATCCTATGGGCCCTAACCAGCACAACTACTGCAAAAGTTCGGAACGGAGTCCTCTCGGCCTAGATTCTCTAAAATGATTTTTGTTTGGGAAAATGACGGTCAATAATGTGTTTGATAATTAATATCTGTTAAGTATATTTTCAGTATTAATAAATGTTCTCAAAATATTCTTAGCGGGTATTAATTATCAAAATATGTCCTAGACCGTCATTTTCCCTTTTTATTTTTTTAAATGAAGAACACTAAAAGACGAAAATAGATGTGCATCACTTTATTTTTGTGCTTAGGCTCTATTCTTTTGGACTTAAATTTAAACTTAACTTAAATTTGAAAATTTTGTCCTTATTTGAATTTTTTTTGCATTTGTTAATTTTGCGCCAAATCTTTTTGAGGTATTGATTCGTCTCGACAAGAGGAATCGGAAAAGTAATTTTTTTTTACTCTTCCTTAAGTATTTTGAGAAATAAACACTTTTTAGCACAAAAATATTATTGTTTCGTCATTTTTGCCCTAAAAAGTGGTTATTTCTCAAAATATTTGGGTAAAAGTGTCAAAATCTTACTTTTTCAATTCCTCTCGCCGAGACGAAATAATACCCCAAAAATATTTGGTGCAAAACTAACAAATGTAAAAAAAAAAATCAAATAAAGACAATTTTCAGATTTAAGCTAAGTCCAAAAGAACGGAGACTAGCTAGTATGAACCATTTTGGAAATTTTTTACCACTACCTTTCATGATTCTGTTCAATGCGACAAATCAAAGAAATATAAATATTTTGACAAAAAAATCACCAAAACAAAAAGATCCAGAAAAAAAAAGAAAAAAATAATTTCAACACATTCTGAAAGGCAAAACCAATCATGTCGTAGACTCTAGTTAGAATTTCCTGATTTGGTTCGTTTCTTCTTTTTTTTAAGAGATCATATTATAAAACAAACATATTAATGATATCTACATAATAAGGGAGAACAGTTTTTGAATCTTATCTCTCTATAAATTTTAACCATTGATTTGCTCCATAAATCCTACGGCTCTTCCCCCCCCCCCCCCCCCCCCACAAACAATATTAATTGCACAATTGCCACTAAGCCTTCAGGCACGGATAAACCCTAGTCTACATGATAAGGGAGAATGGTTTTTGAATGTAATCTCTCTATAAATTCTAACTATTGATTTGCTTCATAAATCTTACGGTCCTCCCTCTCTTTCTCAAACAATATTAATTACACAATTACTACTAATTAGATCTCACGGTTTTTTTTTTTTAGGGGTAATTGAAACTTTTATAAACCAACCAACCAAATAACCAGAGTGAAAAACCCAAATACACAGGAAGCTATACAAGGAAAGACCTAATACAAACTACCAAAATCAGATCTTTTTTTACCGAGTTCCCAGAATTCTAATAGAGATGTGTCATGACTAAATTTAACTCCAAGGTCACGACTAAATCGACTAAATTTCTATCAGTATAGTGCCATTTGATCATAGACTTACTGATGATGATGATGATTATTATTATTATTATTATTATTATTATTAATTGGCATGTATTGTTTAATGATTGAAGTCGCACAAAACGAACAAATCAGGTAATCGAAGTGGTATTTTACATGCTCCCCACACAAAGTAAGTAACGAAACGATACAAGTTATTCTTTTTAGGTGGGCGAACAAAATAACAGTTCCGAAACACACCTTTGACGACTCACTTGTCCCACAAGTCACAACGCAGCATGCTAATTAATGATGGGCCACGAACAATAGAAGGCCCATGAGCGATTTCATCTGGCCCATTTCATCACTATTGAACTGAGCCATGGATAACTGCCAGTGCTAGTGGGTGTCTGGACTTTTTGATGTTCCAAAAAAGGACAATGCCTTCTCATCTGACCGCACAAGGGGACTACATTAATTTTGTTCAGGTTTGCGTTTGGTTTATTACACTAATCGGAATCGTTCATAAACGAGTTTTGAAATTCTACTGCGGGAGTAAAACTCGTCAAGAACATTAATCTTGTAAAAAATCATATTCATTTGTTGATTTGACCACATTGATTTGACCACATTGAATCAAAACACCCTCCCACCCCCCCTCCCAAAAAAAAAAAAAAAAAAACCATTTGGGCAAACGTAAATGCTATCAATGCTATATGTTGGTAACCCATTAGCATGAATTTTAATTCGTTCAGTTCTCAACAAGCTTTACAATATTAACAATTTTGATAGTTGAAATAAACCCGGAAAAACCTTCAACTGTACTAGTTATTGAATAGTTCGGGAGTATCGCTACGTGGTGCTCCGGATAACTCAAGAATCACACGTTTATGTGGGGTCCACACATGTAGTCGTGGTCCCTATAAAAAATGTGTGATTGTAGAGTGGTTTGGCGCAACATATGGCGTTGCTCCCGGACTGTTGCCGAGAAGCCATTTTCATCCTGATTTCCACGATTTCCACTCAAAAATCTCATCATCAAAACGCGGCTGAAGTCTTCGGTTTCAACATTGCTTGACAAGTAGTACAGTATCAATTTGGGTTTGATTTCCATTTCTTTGACTGTCGAATTGTTGAACCGTAGCCCCTGGAATATAAGAGGAAACTCTGCTTCCCGAGATCAATCACTCGTGCATGACGGTTCTTTCGCATGTTCCCTGCCAGATCACATGCATGGTAGTTTACTTAGGAGTTGTTTGGCCTAATAAGCGTCCTATAAACTGCCAATAAACTACCACCACAACTTGCGATACTATCATAGATAGATCACATCGGACTTCGACCCTAACACAGCTAGAAGGCACTATAACCAATTTTCAAATTCATCCATATCGGTGAAGGGAAAAAAAAGGCACCATGCATGGATTACATAACAGGAAATCCATGAACACCAGGATAACCATAACAACGACCGGCTTCATAGCTTCCAGTACTCCCTAACAACAAACGACGGTGGTGTTATTGTTACACTACACGAACAGCAATAAACACAAAGGACGACATTACATTTGGCTGTGAAAAAGTCCCAACTAATCGAGGATATATAAGCAAACCTGATTGAAGAGAATCATTCAAGGGTGGTGCAAAGGAAGGAAGAGTCCGAAAATCCCAAGCACGCTGCATTCAGGGCAGCAACAGAGACGACTTATTACGCAGGGATGGCCAAACTGATCGACAAACATCCAGATTAGCTAGGTCACCATAGATGAGATCATTAATTGCATCTTTCTTTCTTTTTTACCTTAAAAAAACAAATATAAGAAGGGGAAGATGAAAATTTTCACTCACTGCCACTGGTGTTGGCACTCCTTACTGCAGTACTATCGTGTAGAAACTGGTACAATAGGGTCTGCAAGCAATTTGAAGGAGATACTGGGTCGACTCTTCGGTATCACGTGGCAGACAGGCAGGTATTTTCACATAATTAATTCTAGCTCTCTCTCAAATAGGTACAATTAACTGGGCCGCTAGGTCAGTTGGTCAATCCATAACACTTGGATCACAATAAACAACGGTGCACTTATGACACAAATAAGGGGGAACGAATTTTCTAAAATCTTAGCTCTGATATAATATTAAAGTAGAGGTGACAAACTGGCAAGTTTGGATAGGTTAAAATGGGTCATGGGTCAAATAAGGGCGGGTCAAATATGGGTCAAAAAGAAAACGAGTTGAAACGGGTCTGGTCGAATATGGGTCAAGCCAAACCTAAATTCGTCCGACCCGACCCATTTTCCTCTTCAATTTTTTTTTCTTGTGTGTTTCCCATCTCTCTCTCTCTCTGATTTGTCTCAATAAGAGAATTCAGAAAAATAAAATTTTATGATTAAAACTCAATTTTTTTTGAATAAAAATGAAGCAATTAGAGGCTAAAAAGACTTTAAAAAATCAGGTTTTTACTTCTTTTTTTAATTTCTAAACAGTAACGTAACTTTGACGAGGAGTCAGAAGCCGCATCAGAGAATCATCTGAAAGGCAATGATTGCATCGATTGTACAGTTTCGGTCTTCGTGCATTCGCCGAAGCCACCATTAACTTTTTTACAAACATCTCCAGTAGCAATTCTTTGTTTTGATTTTCCAATTAAAAAGATAATTTTAAACATCTCTAGTAGCAGTTTTTTATTTTTTTTATTGCTCTGATCAAGATGAATTAATGATTAATTAAGCTAAAGATTATTGAGGCTATCTAAAAAAATTCGGGAAAAAACAAGGAACATTGATTCGATTATAATCATGAATTTAGAATGTAGAAATTAGCAACCGAACATCTGGTTGATCGATGAGTCCGGTGATGCAAATTTGTATCTCGTCCCTCGCTCAGAAACAACAAACAGAAGTGTAGTATTGAAGATAAGAACAAGGTGAGTCTTTTAATTCTAACCCATATAGAACCCATTTTTAACCCACTTAAACTCATGTAAATGTGGGTTTATATGGGTTCAACTCGTATATACCCATTATAAAATATGGGCGGGTTTGGGCTAGTTATAAATGGATGGGTTTGGGTGAAACCATATTACTGGACCCAAATTGCCACCTCTATATTAAAACATTCAACTCCAAACCAATTGGAAAAGAGTGGAGAGGCTACCAAACTCATATACTCCCTCCGTCCCAATTTACTTGTCACTTTTTGGAGTTCGTGCCACTTTTCAATTGATTATATCTTGTAATTTATAATATTTCAGGCGATTTTGAAAACATTGTATTATAGAACAAATCGAGATCTATCAAACAAGATCCATATTGGATATAAAATTCATTACTAATTTAAAGATATAACTAATTCTTTTTTCCGGTTGAAATAGAACTGTGACAAGTAAATTGGGACGGAGGGAGTACTAGTTTTTGGAAGAGATAATTAATCGACGTGGGACAAATTCTAACACCATTGTATTTGTTGGAATTATTTCTCTCCATCATGGGGTGCTTATAGTAGGGTTGAGCTTCTATGATTGTAGAACTATTCGGGGATTGTTTCTTCCCTTAATGGTCCTAGTAGTTGGGTTACGTTATAGAGATTGTGTAATTGTTTTCAATTTTGTGCAAGTCTTATACGTCTTAATACTATTTTTCTACCGCTTGGGGAAAAGAAAAGACCGCAAAAGGCAAACCGTCTAAAGCTACTAGCGAATGAAATATTTCTTCAACGTCAAATATTTCAATTTCTAGATTTGAGGCCTCTGATGCTCTGAACATGTTTCTTTTTTTAGTTTTTGTCTAGCGTCTACGTTGGTATCATTTTTTTGAACGGCGAATTTTCTCTATTAATTTTTAAAATTGTTACAAAGACTAATAGAAATAAAGAGAACGGCATTATATTCATAAATTAAGCTAAGAACAATATTGTGTCCATTGATTTACCGCCACTATATTCCCCAGCCACTATATAACCAATTGGCCATCAAAGATCACCCCAACAAGAATTGTTGGGCTCGGATATGAAGAACGGAGAGCAACCGGTGGAGCCAGAGAGAAATCAATTGAAAAATCCTCTTCCATTCGAGTAGAAAGCTAGCCATATTACGATTTGTTGGCCAATGTCTCACACTCCAACAATGTGGTGAGGGAAGGGAATCAGAATGGCGAGGTTGCGATTGGCTGCGAGGGAACACCAAGCCCAGAACTCGCAGTCGTCGGGCCATTTCTCACAAACACAGTAAAGTTTGCCTTTTGATGCCTTCTCCGAGTCTACAATCTTCAAGTCCGCTTCTCGAAGTCCCAACCACTTTTGCTACTGTGAGATGAACCTGCCATTGCGGCAAGATCGTGATGGAGGAGAGGGGGGGGGGGGGTTTAGTAGACATTTGGGGACAAAATGGTCCTAAATCTATATATCTCAATACCTCACATGCTTATAACGCATGTGTTTCAAACTTGGTGTTAAAATAGACGTAAAAAGGTCTATCTACTCATTTTTAGAAACCACGGGTAGATTATTTGCTCACTTTTGAACCATGAGGGGGTATTCACACATTGCCAAACCACAATGGGGTCAAAATGGACTTCCCTATTCTATAACGTTAGAGAACTCTCTAGAATATTGGAAAATAATCTAGACTATTGTAAAACAATCTAGACTTTTGAGGAATGTTTTAGAGTGGAGGAGCTTAGAGAGTTCGGAGAGTTCTAGAGGATTTTTGAATATTTAAAGATTGTAGAAGACCCTACTACGTGCTAGATTAGTGGAAACAATTCGAGAACATTTTGGATGCATGAGGAATGATAGGTATTTGCTAAGAGGAATCTAGAATAAGAATGAGAGTCCTTCGATAAAAATAATCCTAATCGTCAGTTGGAGAGGTAGATGGCTATAAAAGGGAAGGATGGGGCTATGTGGATCATACTCATGACATGGATTTCATACTATTCTGCTGCATCCATACTCAACAAATACTACCAAAAAAAATCCAAAGGAAAAAACACAATACCCAAATCAATGTTTCCATCTGCTATCTTCCTCAATAATCTCACTGGTCAATCCCAATGGGACTGACCTATTCTCTAACTGAACAGTTTCCCCCAATTCGTGTTAGCAATAAAATTCGTGTACAAAAGCTAAGTCGGGTGCTTCCTAGCTTTTGAGGCAAACACAATTCAAGAGGTCCAGTACTCGAAATGGCTGGCAAATGTAGGATTTGTTATGTCAAAGCGAGCAAGGTACTTCATCTTATTCTCTCTAGTTTTTAATTCCTTTATGTGATTGTGATTTGTAGAACACCTGGTATGTGTGGAATAAATTTGGTGTTCTTGAAACATTTGATTGTCCATTTCCTTTTCCAGTACTTCAAACTCATCATTCACTGTAATGTTTACCTAGCATGTCGAAACTGTACAAGAAAGACGTCATCGGAAGAGTTTGTAAGCGGTACATTGAGACTGAAGACTCAATTCGGTAAGGCAGTAATTATATTTTTGTAATGTTATTGTGTCTTAAAGCTTTTATGTAATTTGAGTTATTATTATAAATTTTTTTTTTTTTTTTGCAGTCCAAGGTGGTATGATCCTTAGCAATAAGGGAGGTACTGGAATTTTGCTCAACAGTTAGGGACCTGTGTTGACAAATGCACAGGGACGGACGGACACAGGGGCACGTGGGGGCACGTGCCCCCAGTCAAATTTTAAATAATTTTTTTTTTTTACAGGAAGCAAACAAAAAGTAAAAAACAAAAGCAAAAAGTGGGTACACTTTTCTCTTGTTCGTTCGAGAAAGAAAAAAGAAAAGGAGCGCCGACCGGCTGTGATCCAACCCAAGACTCCCACCGTCACGGCATCACCGATCCCCGTCGTCCGTCGCCGTCGCCGACCCAACCCACCGGCCACCAGGCAGCAGGAATCCACCACTGAGGTCTCTCTCTCAGTCTCTCTAACTCTCACTTTTTCTGGACCAATTTTGTATATATTTATATATAATATATATACATATCAATATATCATATGTATGCTATATTGCTATGGCCCATGTGTCGGATGGTTGGATGGTGATGTCGACGTGTCGTGAGTCTCGTGAATATGTACCACAAGTCTACAATTGACTGAAATGTGAATTTGTGATACAGGTATTATAGTATATAGTATATATGCACATCTTTTGGCCCATTTACATAGGAATTTTTAATTCGGATGTTTATATACATTGAATTTAGGGCTTTTGCTTCTAATTTTCAAGCTTTATAATCAGGGTTTTTTGCTCCAGTTTTCAAGCTTTCCAATTTGGGCTTTTTCTGATAAATGCGCGATTTTAATTAGGGTTTTTTAATACTGATTTTAGGGATTTTCAATTAGGGCTTTTTTATACTAATTTTAGGGCTTTTCGGATACCTTTGTTGATACGTATGTTCTATTTATCTTTGTAATAGTACATACTATGGAGAAATACTTCAAACGAAAATCACCCATGGAGGTTTCTCCTAATGTAAAAGGATCAAATAGCTCTCAACCATCAAAACAAAGTCGAATGGGAATTAACGAGACAGACCTTCCTGCAAACTCTAGTTGTGTGGAAATTAATGTGACATGCCTGCCTTCAAATCCTAGTCGTGTGGAAATCAACTTGGCCGATCTTCCTTCAGATCCTGGTTTAAGACTTGGCATTATGGATTACAACCCTAATGACCGAGATCAAATACGCAGAGCATATTTGCAAAAAGGTCCTTGTCAGCCTCGCGACCACAATTTTCGGCAAACTCAATTTGGAAAAAAACGAAGAAAATTCGTTGGGACTTGGTTCACTAAATTTCCAACATGGTTGGAGTATAGTATAGCAAAAGAGGCAGCATATTGCTTATATTGTTATCTTTTCAAGCCGGATATTGTTCATCAATCGGGTGGTGAGTCTTTTGTTGGTAAGGGCTTCTCAAATTGGAAGAAGTGTGATAGAATTCAAACTCATATGGGAGGACCCAATAGTGCTCATAATCAAGCTTGGGGCAAATGTGAAGACTTGTTGAATCAAAGGCAACATATTCAAACGGTTTTGGACAACCAATCAAACAAAGTTAGAGCCATGTACCGGATCCGCTTGAATGCCACGGTTAATTGTATACGGTTTCTACTAAAACAAGGACTTCCATTTCGTGGTACTGATGAGTCTGAAGATTCAAGTAACCAAGGAAATTTTCTTGAACTTCTAAAGTTTCTCTCCAACCACAATGAAGAAGTGAGAGGTGTTACATTCGACAATGCTCCGCAAAATCTTAAATTGGTAGCTCCCACTATCCAAAAGGAAATTGTAAATGCGGCGGCATGTGAAACTATCAAAGTGATTGTGAGAGAACTTGATGATGCACAATTTTCTGTGTTAGTTGATGAAGCTCGCGATGTATTAGTCAAAGAGCAAATGGCGATTGTGATACGATACGTGGACAAAAAAGGGAATGTCATTGAGCGTTTTTTGGGTATTGAACGTGTTGTCAATACCAATGCTTTGTCACTTAAGGATGATATGGAGAATTTATTTTGTAGACTTGGGTTGAGCACATCCAGATTGAGGGGACAAGGGTACGATGGAGCTAGCAATATGCAAGGTGAGTTTAATGGCCTTAAGGCTCTAATACTAAAGGAAAATCCATGTGCATATTATGTTCATTGCTTTGCACATCAATTGCAATTGGCTCTTGTGGGCTTGGCAAAAAAACATGAGCAAATTGGCATGCTTTTTTATTTTGTTAATAGAGTGGTGACTGTTGTTGGTGTGTCATGTAAACGTTGTGGTGTTCTTCGGGAGAAACAACTAGAAAGAGTTGTTCAGGCACTTAGCATTGGAGAGCTTTCAAGTGAGCAAGGCTTAAACCAAGAAACCAATCTCCAACGTCCTGGTGATACACGTTGGGGATCTCATTATAGAACTTTAGTTAGATTGATGAGCATGTTTGATTCAGTGATTGATGTTCTTGAAATTATTTCGGAGGAAGGTTCCAACACGGACCAAAAAGCAGAGTCGAATGTATTGCTGGACAATTTGCAATCTTTTGGGTTTGTACTCAATCTTCATTTGATGAGAGCGGTTTTGTCTATTACGTCGGAGTTATCACTAGCTTTACAAAAAAAAGATCAAGAAATTGTGAATGCTATGACTTTGGTTCAAATGTCCAAGAAAAGGCTCCAAATGATGAGGGATGGTGGGTGGGATTCTTTGCTTGAGGATGTTGTATCTTTTTGTGTGAAAAAGAAAATTAATATCCCCAATATGGCTGACAAGTTTGTACCTCGAGGGAGAGGAAGACGTAATGCTCCAGAAATAACAAACTTGCATCATTATCGATTTGAGATAGTATACACTGTTATTGACTTGCAACTTCAAGAATTGAATGATCGTTTTACCGAGGCTAACAGTGAGTTGCTACTTTGTGTGACATGTTTGGATCCACGCAACTACTTTTCTAGTTTTGACAAGAAAAAGTTGCTTCGTCTTGCTGAATTTTATCCGAAAGAATTTTCTCCGGTTGATATTATGGTACTTTATGATCAACTAGATACGTACATTTTTGATATGCGCAATAGTGATGAGTTCTCGATGTTGAATGGACTCACTGATCTTTCTGAAAAAATGGTGGAGATGGGAAGAGAGAAACTGTATCCTTTAGTTTACTTGCTCTTGACTTTGGCATTAATTTTACCGGTTGCAACCACTTCAGTCGAACGAGTATTTTCAGCCATGAACATTGTGAAGAATCGGTTGCGGAACAAGATGAGTGATCAATGGTTGAATGATAGCTTGGTGGTCTACATAGAGAGAGATGTTTTTGATGGAATTCCTAATGAAACAATCATGCAACTCTTTCAAGATATGAAAACTCGGCGGGGACAACTGTGAGATTGCAAATGGAAAAATGAAACTACTTACGAATGAATATGTTAGTTTTTGTGCTTATATATGTTTAGGAACTTTTGGAAGCATTGTGCTTTTATGTGTAGGAACTTTTGAAAGCATTGTGCTTATATCTACAAACTTTTGGAAGCGTGCAAATATTATAGAACATGTTGCGAAGTCTGGTTTAATATTATTGTGCTTGACGATAAATTTTTGTTTATAGTAGTACGGAAGCTTGTATATGACAAGCGGAATGATATCATCATATCTATTCCTGACTTCTGGCTGACTGCTATTAGTGATACATCCTTACCTATTTTATTCTTGAAACCTAATGCTTATGCGCTATTGTGATTTCTTACATGATGCTTTGTAGACCCCTGTGGTTTAATGATAATCCTTTATTCCTTCTTAAGCCATCTTGCTCTTTGTGATCTTTGTGATTTCTTAGATGCTGTTTTGTAGACCAAAAGGTTTGGATTTTGATGAATTCAGTGCATCCAATTTTTTTCCTTTTCTGTGCCGAGTTTTTACCTTAGAGTTTGGCTTCTGCTGCTTCAACTAACAAAGCCTAAATGCCTAATAAGATGATTCTTGGGAGTTGGGAAGTGTTAGCTCTACTCTCTGACTCACTTCGGTTACGGAAATTGAATATTTAAAATTGGTGCCCCCACTATTGGGATTTTCTGAATCCGTCCCTGCAAATGCACACATGGTGACAAACTTTAGGCACCTAGCCAAGATGCAATAATGCTAGAACTAGAAATCAGGAGAACTCTAGGGTGTTCCGGAGGCCCCCTGGCTCTTAAGGATGGGACGCTTCTTGGTTTGCTGAATTCGGGAATTCAACATATGCACTTATAAGGGGCCAATGCTTGCTATGGGGTCCCCTGGCTCTTAAGGATGGGACGTTTCTTGGTTTGCTGAATTCAGGAATTCAACATATGCACTTATAAGGGGCCAATGCTTGCTATGGGATTCCGGAATCTGTGGTGGCTGCTTCACTAGAAAGGATGTTATCAACTCTTAGGAGCTACTGATAACCATGGCTTGTTGTGAAGTTCTCATCTGGATTGATGTGACTATGTATTTCCTATTTGTGTGCGCCACATTTTTTTAAAGATTTTTAAAAGGATGTTCAAAAGTTTATTACTACTGCTATCAACTATGGGTTTTATTGGACTTTTTTTATTTTTGCATTACTAAATTCATCTGATTCTGTAAGGATGTTCAATGACTTTGACTGCTACTATCAACTATGGATTTATAAGCATTTGGGTATGACTTTACTAGATCAGCATTTGGTGAGCTTTTCAGGTTAGTTCTGTCATATTTGGGAATAATTACAAGTAAAAAAAAAATGTCAAATTTGATATTTTGAAATATATTTTGATGATATCTGCGTACTCAATTTATTTATTCACGGTCAACCATGTTTGCCCAAGTGTTACTACCAAGTTTCATAAGTAAGGGAGTGTAGTGCAATTTTACAAAAAAAGAAGAAGGTGTGTATTGTGTTTTCAAATAAAATTCAGAGGGTGTCAATGGAATTTACCCAACTTTTATTCGAGCGGTGAAAACTTTTATTCGAGAGTATCCTTCCACTCTTATCCTATTTACCCACCTCTAATCCCTTTTACTGTATTTATTTACTTTTATCCCTTCGCCACTCTATAAGCTCTTGGCTCTAACAATGCTAGGTGCACAAATATTATTCCACCCATCTAATGTACGTGGAGGAGCTCATAAGTACGTAATGAAAGATTAACGTGCATCGCCTAGTTGATATTGTTTATGCAGGTTTACTCTCTCAAACTTTAATTGACCAAAAAAATTAAACAAAAGGAAACACGAGAAAATCAAAAAACATACTCCATTAATGAAACGTTCCACCAAATATTTTGGCCTACAACTTGTTTGCTTTTTTGAAGTTGTTAATACTAAATTAATTTTGTTTGGGTAAAAAATTAAGTCGTTTCCACTAAACTAAAACATTCAACACATTTTCTTCTACAAATCTAATACATTTTCTACAAGTTATAATTTATAGTACATTTAAGGACTACAAGAAGGTGTACATAACTTTAACGCTTAGCGTTTGGAGTACTTAGGGTTACTTTTGTGTTTTACTTCATCTTCTTTATCCATTTATCTTTTTTGGTAAAAAAAAAAACAAAAGAAACTAATGCACAAAAGTAACGTGTGACCACTGCAAATAACACCAAAGTGGTTTTGGCGCGCAACGTATACGGAGTATTTTAAAAATGTGGGTTATGCTACACTGAAGGAGGACCACACACACAATGCAGTGACCACTGAAATCCATATGCACAATTGGTGCGAATTCACACCTATTCTGGGTATGTAACATAATATTTTAAATATTATTTTGCTTGTATAATATTTCACCCGACAATCAAAATGAGGGGTCAGAGCACACTTTTTGGTGCATACCAGTCCCACAAAGCCTTACAATGTTTGAAAACGAGGATGAGCTTTCCTCTAGTAATACTAATTATGTCGGACAGTCCTATGCTTTATCACAATGCAATAGTATTTCTTTAGAAAAATACTTTTATAGAACACATACTTGTGAGATAACTGCAGTGAATGTGGGTGGTGTCTCAGTTGGTCGAGCACTCTTTGCCCCCTCTTTGCCCCATTCGCTTGGCTTGGATTCGTTTCCCACTTATGTGATGGCCTCCCCTTCGCCCTAACAACTAAGCTCACTAATTCGCTAATGTATATCGTTGTAACAAAAAAAAAAGACAACTGTAGTAACTGTCTTGATCGAACAGGTAGCGGAGGGAATCCACGTCCGTGAAATAAACACTTTGAATCACCACATCATGTATTCCTTCCGTCCCAAAATTTTTGTCTAGTCCGCAAAATAGAGTCTTAAAAATAATACAATTTTTGCTAAAAAAATTCAAATTTTTTTCAACTAGAGATCAATGAGTTCTTTTAATTTGTGAAAAAAATTACTCAGAAAATCTTTTCTTGTAAAAATTATGGATTGGACTGATCACTTTATTCTTTTACCATTTTTCAAAAATTCTTTTTTACTCTGCACAATTTTCAATAAATTTATGGGCAAATTTTCGTAGTCGTCCTTATAGTTTTACGGTTGTCTCACTTTCGTCCCTTTAGTTTCAATTGTCTCAATTTCGTCCCTGTAGTTTGTTTTACATTCCAAATTGGTAAAATCGTTAACACCGTTAACGAAACTAACGGAAAAATATGATTAAAATAAATAAATGTTCCAATTTTCAATCCGTTTGAACCGGTGCGAATATCATATTTTTTGATCATTTTATCTTAAATGGTCATAATGGATTTTTGGCTCTAAGGTCTTTCAATAAGCATCCTAAGAGAGCCCTAAAACTAAATAAGAAGTATTCGGGTGCTCGTTGAAAGGCCTTAGAGTAAAAAATTCATTACGACCATCTAAGATAAAATGATCAAAAAAATAATATCTTCGCACCGGTTCAACCAGATTGAAAATTGGAACACTTATTTTTTTTAATCATATTTTTCCGTTAGTTTCGTTAATGGTGTTAACGATTTTATCAATTTAGAACGTAAAACAAACTATAGGGACGAAATTGAGACAATAAAAACTAGAGGGACGAAAATGAGAAAACCGTAAAACTACAGGGACGACTACGAAAATTTGCCCTAAATTTATCTATCTATCTCTTTCCACTCATTACTATTTATTACATCAAAAAAATTCTCAAAACTTAAAACCAAATACTAATAGTCAAAGAAGTTGCACCATGAGATTTGCTAATCATTTCATGGAAAAACTTAAATTTTTAACGAGGCTGCACCATTTGACTAATCATTTCACAAAAAAGCTCTGCAATGTCACGATTGCGTCCGATCTCCTCGGATTCTAATTTAAATGAGACTCTTATGTATTGGAAAAATTATTGTGATTAGAAAAATTCTATTAGAAATTAATTGCCTAAACTAGAATAATAATCAATCGAGTAAGGCAAATAAATATTAAAGGAGAAAGATAAGAATAGTCTGGGTGGTTATCGAGGCACGTGATGGCGCCCTTCTAATTAAGAAAGGATAACCTCCTTCTGCAAAGGGATTGGATGGCGTTTTTTCCCAAAGATACAACGACCTTCAAGTTCTCTTCGGTGTTGCGAATCGAACTCACAAACCGTGCAGTTTTTCGACACTCAAAATGATTCACGGAAAGTATGAAGTAAAAGAAACAGGAGAAGTTTTATATTTCTGAAACAGAGCATTGATTGGAAGAAGAGACGGAGAGAAAGAGGTGTTTGGGCTTGAGGGCGTGTTTTGGTAATTTTATACTAAAAATTATCCAAACAAATCTGGGCCGTCCAAAACATGTTAGGACGGCCGAGATTGTGCTCGGCACCATGTGGCCTTGCCCACCCGGCACTGAAAAACTTCACAAAAAGAGCTGGATGTGCCTACAACCCCTTTATTTCTAACTGTGTATATAATAAGAACGTAAAGAAACACTCTATTAAACATACATTAGTACATTACATTACACACAACACTGAACATTGACTTGTATATATATATTTGATTGAAGCTCCAGAGCTCCGATCGAAAGAAGACTCAGAAGCCGGTTGAGATTGGAGCATATGAAGCCATGAACAAGAGGAGGGCGATGAACATAAGAGGCATCTCTACAGTACTTCCATCCGAGCTTGTGGCATTCGATGGAGTTGCTTTAGATCCTGCTCCAGCAGTCATACATGCATGAAGGGTAAATATTTGAGCTCACTCTTTGAATTGCTTAAAATCAACTGATCAACAATTGTAGGATAATGTAGTTGCCATACATACTTGTTCGGATTTCCATGTTTAAACAACTGATATCAACAAGCATTCTCAAGTATAGTGAAGTTCCTCCCCTCCCGTGGATGTACCCAAGTCTGGGAAACCACGTAAAAAATTTTGTGTTCTGTGTGCAGCATGATTGGTGTGTGCGAGTTTATGGGCAAACCTGGGGCACAAAAATATCGTCCTTGGGTGGCGCTCTAGACTTTGATAAAAAGAAAAAGCTTGTTCTGTTGGGCCCAAATCCTCTAACATACTAGTGTAGTGATGTCCTGGTGAAGGATCTGATCATATCATGGGGCACCTATTCGCATGAAGGTTTTCGAAAAGGCAATCTCTGCTTCCTCTCTGTTCTAGTTGATCAAGCTCATGATCACACTCAGGTGTCTTCTTCTTCCTCGGCCTCTCTGCATACCTGGCATCTTACCTTCAAGGACACTATACACCGAATGAAGCAATATTACAACCGATTTTCAAGGGCCCTGCAGACACTAGACTCCTTATACTCAAACCATTAGGACTTAATAGGAGTTTGGTGTCTACATGGTGTTTGAAGGTCTATTGTAATAGTGCTCTTCACCCAGTCATTTTCTTGTCGCGGTTGTCAACTGGGGCTTTCACTAATTCTATTCTCTACAGAAGGGAAGGGTTGTTTCATGCGAACTAAGAATAAGATCAATGGATGGGTGTATGCGGATGCAAAAAAAGTTTGATTGACAGGAATGGAGGTAGAAAGATTGAGCCCTTGAAAAATCAAGTAGGTCAGCGTGCGAAACTGCGAATAGAATCTCTATGAATAATGGCTTTGGAAGACAGCACCATGCGAGAGCTTGACCCGTGCTTTTGTTTTCTTTTTTTCGCTGCACTACATTGACTCATGCTGGCTTTGGAAGATGACATACGAAGAGCTTAACCCTTGGCTTTTTCTTGCAGGCTTGGGTGCTACTTGCTTTCTGCTGATGCTTAGTTCGAGTCCCATGGATGATGGATAGCAAAGTCGTTTGGACAATGTACCCTCCACACAAACGAAACCTTATGCAAAATAACTGTGGAAGAAGGAGGCTCTGGTGATGGTGCGGCAACGCTACCCATGGTTGCATTGGGGTTGGTGGGATCGATTCCCAGATTACCAAAAAAAAAGGCAGTGGAAGTACTGCATAATTTTTTGTTCTCTCCATTTTATAGGCACATAATGGGATAACAACTTGATTTATGAACACTCAATAGACAACCAAATATACCTGAAACTGAGGAACTAGTTGGTGGAGCTGAACTGAGGAACTGCTTGGAGAAGCAGGAGCTGCATTTGCAGATTCTTCCGGCATACCTTCCGGTAAATTGACTGGCGATGTTGCAGGTCCATTGGCAGCTACAACAGCCAAAAAATGTGAGACAGTAGTTACCAAGCTACATCATAAACTATATTCTGTGGATAAGTTATCTACACCTCTAAAGACTTTAGTGTTCCTTTGGTCAAATTAATTCGCCCAATTCGTTCCTTAACCTATGCAGTTCTTGTTAATGTGGTTGCTAGACAGTAATTGCGTTCTCTAAGATGGAATGGCACGCCATATGGCAATCGGTGGAGGACTAAAGGGGTGAGGGTGGGGCCGCGACAACCCTTAACTCTTGAGTAATCACAACTTTTCTATGTAAACGGATGCAAATTGTCAGTAATCTCAACCTTAATGTTTTGAATCCTGCGCTTATCACTAGTGGCATTAATCAGAGTGGGAAAGGTTGGTTGCTGGAAAATACCGGTAGTCGAAGGACTAAATTGGAAAATTGAAGTTCTTCGAGTACCATAATAATACTATAAAAGGATACAAATTATAAGTTAGAAAATAATAATAATAATAATAATAATTCAATCAAATATGACTGCACTGGTGAATTGAGTTCTTACCATTACATTCACTAACTGGTGGAGTTTGCACATTGCATGCCTTAGGCAACTCAAGAGCAAGAGTTTGGTTAATACTTATACCAAGTGATGAACCACCACCACTGAGTGCAGTGCACAGGCACTGCGGTTGCGACTGAACCACGTTAGCTAGTTGTGAGCAGCATGAAGGAGACGGGCTTGAGGAAGCTCCGGTGACATAGTTCAGGCACGGCGCCAGGCTGAGGAGCACGTTGGTGCAACCTGATTGAGCCGTGGCTCCTGTCCATAGCATGGTTACTAGGGCAATGAAAATAGCCATAGTAGTCAAACTTGGAGCCATTCTTTGTTTCTTTTTTTGGAATGTAAAACTGTAAGAAATTAGAAGGGCTTTTAGTTCAGGTTTGTGTTGAGGTAACCGCATAAAGTGGATTTATAGTATGTGGTTGGACAAAACGACGCCGGGTGGTCAAAGCGAAGATTTAAGCTTTTGCTCCCTCGCAGATATAAGTTTCGAAACTTCCCAAAGTGCTATCAACTATCCTGGAGCTAATTCATACGGGGTTTTCCTAACTTCAATGAGGTCCCTGCTGGAGGACAGTGCGATTGATCCTTGGAGATTAGTCGATGAAAGCTACCTCCGAGATTTGTCGAGATACGCGTTAGCTAACCTAAATACCTTGGGTCATTGACAAAAAAAATACTATATGGTAGGATGTGTAGTAATTGAGTTTTATGGGTGACCTACCTTTCCTGTAATGGGAATGGTATATTAGGTTAACGACATAGGTCATATGAGGTAACATGAATTAGGACTAGTAGGAATAGTAGAAGATGAATTATGTTGATCAGATCTTCTTCTTTTTTTTTTTAAACCTTCTTATTGCTAATGAAAAGTAAAATATTGGTGTACTTGTGAGTTGTATGCCGCAATGTTTCTTAAATGGATTCTGAGAGAGAGAGAGAGAGAGAGAGAGAGAGATGCATAGATATCATTTTTTAAAAAAGGTAGATAACCTAACTTCAATTTAAGTAAGTTATTGGCCACTGTGTGGTTCAATTGTTTTTGAAGTGATTGGAAGTTGTTTTTGACTTGCCAGAAGGAATATTGTCTCAGCAATCAATTGTTACATCATGACTCAATCATCTTGCGGAATAATGAAGAGTTCGAGAGTCTTTTAGTTATGCTGAAACGTATCAGTTGTTATAAACGAGAGTCTTGTACACCGAATATGATGTCTTTCTAGTAATCAAAGAAGTTGCACTGTTAGATTTGCTAATCATTTCATAGAAAAATTGATCGGCGTACTATTACCTTTCTCGGACTGCAATGTACTAAATTGAAAATGTCTTTTAAAATTGTAACGAGATTGCACCATTAGACTAATCACTTCACAAAAAAGCTCCCCAAACTATCGATTGCGTCCGGTCTCCTCGCTCGAATTTTAATATAAACGAGCTAACTCTTATGCACCAAGTACGATGTCATTTTGAGTTCCCTAAAGAGGTCGGCTAGCGCATCATTAGACTTGCTATTCGTTTCACAAACAATAAGAGCTGGATGTACCTACTACTAGGGGTGTGCACGGGTCGGGTATGGCCCGCCACCCGAACCCGAACCCGACCATGTCGGGTAAGGTAAAAAACAACCCGAACCCGAACCGAACAATGGTATATACCCGTCCGTGTGGCCGATTTTTTTGGTCGGGTCGGGTCCGACCAAACCCGAAGTAATCTATATGTTTTGTTCTTCTTTTGGTCGGGTTTGGTCGGGTCGGGTTCGAAAAACAGCACCCTGAGCCCCGAACTGAAGACTTATTTTTTTGGGAAATTCAACCCGTACCCGACCAAACCCCATGTTCGGACCCGCCCGAAACCCTTCTGGTCGGGTCGGGTTGGTCGGGTCTCGGTTTTTTGCACACCCCTACCTACTACCTCTCTTTGATTCTATTGTAAATAGAAGTCACATGCCCTTAATTAGCACTCAGTTTTTGGTTATTAAAGAAGTTGCACCATTAGACTAACTAATCCTCGAGTGACCAAGGCCAGGTGGCAAAAAGTCAGAAATTCAAGGAGTTTGGTCAAATGGGTACGAAAAAGCAAATAAGTGTTTTCTTGTACAAGGTCGTATGTTCGAATCCCACGAGATCAAACATTGCAAACCTTAGACCACCGGAGGCTTTGCCTTATTGTCAATCCAAACCTTGGGGCCACTAAAGGCTTTGCGTGTTGTTAACTTCAGAGTGCCAAAATTAATCGAGATACACGTAAACTGGCTCGAAAATCCATTTATAAAAGAGGGAAAAGAAAGCTAGGCGGCAACAAGGGCCAACTGATGAGATAGAAACAAGAGTCAAAAAGTGGACCATTTTGTGTCTGCCAACAAGCTAAACTCACCTAAACTCTCCCTATTATTCACAAAGTTGGTTAAGGTTGTTGACCCCCTTAACCAATCCCAAGCCCAAGTGTACTTCCCTTCAATTCCCTCCTCACTCCAAAACTCCCCCTCTATAAATTCCTCCATTCTCTTCTCTTTCAAAACACCAAACTATCAAATCCCTAAAACATTTCTCTCCATTTTTCTTTTAAAAAGAAAATCCCATCACCTCAAAACTCCACACAGAAAAATGGCGGCATCCGTGCATTTTCTCCAGTTATTTCAGCTTCTGGCAATTGCTTCAGTGGCTTTGGTTATGCCAATATATGCCCAGATTAACTCCCCTTGCTCTCCTTCCATGATTACGAGTTTCGCTCCTTGCATGGCCTTTGTTACTAACAGCAGCGCTGCCGGAGCTCCACCAACTCCCGCCTGTTGCAGTGCCCTCCAGACCATCTCGAGCAATGGCACCGAATGTATGTGCCAAATCGTGAGCGGAAGCCCATTCCAAGTACCCATTAACCGGACCCTGGCCATTTCGCTACCGCGCGCTTGTAACATGCCCGGTGTGCCTCTCCAGTGCAAAGGTGAATATTTCGCAAACTCTTTTGCCTGCTTTTTCTGTTTTAATTCCTTTTTTTCTAATTAACGAAATTAGGTTGATCATTGTGGAATAACCTTTTGAGTTTTTTCAACTGCAGCCGCTGGTGCACCTGCTTCAGCTCCAGGTACCATATGTATTCACTTTTTGTATCATGTGATTTGTAATTAAGGATTGGGGCCCGCATTACCATTCCTTAAGATTTCTAAAAACTTAATTTTTTTTTTTATCGGCAAAAAAGAGAAAAAAAAAAAACAAGGTTCTCTTATCGGTGTACCGATATTATCTTGACTTCCCTCGATTTTTCGAACGGTGAAGAAAGCTTCATTAATCATAAAGATGAAAACGGTACAAAAGAAAAAATAATGCATTAAGAGAGCTTCGAAGAGTGCAAAGACTTTTCTAGTGCTGCTACTCGCAAAAACTAAACCTATTTTACCTTGACAGGCCCTGTTGCTTTTGGCCCGTCTCTCTCTCCTGAAGCTCCTGCTCCTCTCTCTCCTCAAGGTAACATCAGCTCTCTGCAAAATTAAACAGGGCATTTTTAATTTCCTCCAGAAAGTATGAGAAACTTTTCAGTGCCGGGTGGGCACCACGTGTCCCGTGCCCGGCACCAATCTCGACCGTCCAATGAAATTTTGGACGGCCCAGATCTATTCGGCTGCTGAAAGGTATTTTAATCATTTCACACTTTACAACAGCCGAACAGATCTAGACCGTCCAAAACTTCATTGGACGGCCGAGATGGTGCCGAGCACGGGACACGTGGTGCCCACCCGGCACTGAAAAATTTCTCAGAAAGTACTAGTAATATTTTTCTTATCTCAAAACATTGTGAAATTTCTCTGTACCAATTGTTTAATTTTGTCGTAGCAGCTTCTACTACCCTCCCAACGTCAGAGTCACCTGGTTTGGCACCGGAAGCCGATACAACCCCCGAGCTCACTCCGCCGTCTACCAACACCGTGTCATCCCAAGCGCCAACCGCAAACTCAGGGAGCCGGCCAGTCGTGACCCCGTCGGCCGCGCATCCTCCTGCCGCTGTTTCACCGTCTCTGCTTCTCACTCTGTTCGGAGCTTTTGTTCTAAAGTGCTACTACTACTAGATTGCCCACCCATTTGTTGCTCTGATCATTATCCGTAGTTATGTGTTTTCTTATTTGGCTTTTGGGGATGTATTCTTTTGTGGGGTGTGCAGATTGTTTGGGCTTGTTTAGAGACTTGAGAGATTGTTGATCATTGATTTTGTTTGAATAAGCTTCTGTAATAGTGTTGTTGTACTTGTGAAATATACTTGATTCCTTTGTTTAATTTGTTCAAGATCCAATTCCAGCTCAAAATCTTTACTTGTGTAGCTACTAAATCACCGCACCAAAGTCAACGACCTCTTCCAATGCGAAGAGATGAACCCGTCTCTGGCCACCGACGGTGTCTGCACCGATCGGAAATATACACACCACCAACCAAAAAAGAAGCAATTTGAGAATCTGACATTCTTGGATTGCTGCGAATTGTGTGATTTAGGTGTGGAACCTATGACTCTAAAAGTTGTTTTTCTTTCTTTGTTTTTATCCTATAATAATGAACTTATTGGTTGTCTCTTAGACTCTCAATTGATGTAGTGTCCCGGATCTATATTTTGTACTTCATATGTACGATATAAATGATTCTTTCTATTGGTTGGGAAAAAAAACCCATGTGAACTCATATTTTAAGCATCGGAATCCATAAAGCAACTATTCTCAAAAATACGAATCTGGCCGTATTGAAAAATCATTTTCTAAAAATATCATTTGTGACCGGTAAGTTAACCTGGAAAACAATCTCAACTACTACTAAAAACAACATTAGATTTTTGGAAAGTGGTTGAGAAAACCAACCGGAAATGTGGAGACTCACTATCTCTTATTCCTTTATTTAGAACTCTAAATTATTAAGTCTACCCTCTCCAGTTTTGGCCTTTTGGCCCATTTCAGCCCCATATTAATGATCGGAGTAGTATATTTTGTAGAGTTCGTTGAGAAATTCAATCATGCGATAACTCAAGTTGATACTTGATCGGATCCTCTCAGAGTGATTTTTTATGCGAAACTCCAGTTGATTGGTACGCTCTTAATATAATTTTCTAACGTATTTATCTTGCGAAAAGAAGATTGACACATTGAATAACTCATTTGTTTTAAGAGGAGAATATGCACAGAAAATCATAAAAATTTCTTGGAGAAAACAAGTTAGACACACTGTGATCGAACCAAGAGTTTCAAATACGGAGTGCCAAAAATTGAAAGTTTAATCAAGAATCTTACTATACTAATGCAAATATGGGGTTTGGGCCTTTGCGGGGTACCAATATAATAAAATGTTATATTACATTAGTGCAATAAATATACATATACCTAGGGGTAATAGTTAAAGGTGCCCGGGCTCCCCAACCCTTGTGTCAGTTATATGTAGTTTTGGCATTGTAGGCACAAAAAGTCTACACACACAGCAGATCTGTGCACAAATTGTGCACAGATTTCGTTGTGAGACTCACTACAGGTCCCATACAAATTATCTAAGCCATTCATTAAATGTAAAGCATTTTTTCAAGGGTTTCAGTAAAAAATAAGCTCAATCTAATACCTATAGATACTCGATCCAACCATATAAGTATCAGATTGAGCTTATTTTTTACGGAGACCATTGAAAAAATGTTTTACATTTAATGAATGGCTCGGATGATTTGTATGGGACCCGTGGTGGGCCCCACAATAAAATCTATGCACAATCTGTGCACAGATCTGCTGTGTGTGTAGCAGGACTCGTGTAGGCACACTAATGCCTTGTTCTCTTCCTTTCTCAAAAAGAATTTTTCAAAAAATTCCTCCTAAATTCCACTTAGATTTCCCCTACTTCCAACATTTCTATCTCTATCTCTCTCCACTTATTACCCCTACAATTTTTCAAAATTTTTTTCAAAAACCAAACCAAACCAAACAAGGCATAACTTGTTTGGCTAATACTCTGGGAGGATTCTTTTTGGTCTTTATTTAAATTTTTTTTACATTTATTAGTTTTTTGTTAAATTTTTTGTAAATTATTTGTTTTTCTTGACGAGAGAAATCTAGAACATAAAAAATATTTAAATTTAAAAATATTTTTAAATGAAGAAAAAAATAATTTAAAAATTAGTCAGTTTTGGATTAATTTTAGTTTATTCAAAAAAATTTAAAATTAAAATTTTTTTTCTTACTTTTTAGATTCCTCCCATCGAATTGAACTAATAATTCACAAAATATTAATGCAACTTTAATAAATGCAAAAAAATGAATAAAACAAATAATAATCCTTGAGATTTATTGAACCAAAATAAGCCTTAATAGAAACTCATTTATCTTAAGACAAAGTATTAACTGATCATTTATTTAATAGGCTTTTCAAAAAAAAAAATCATTTATTTAATAGGAGTAATTATTAAAACACGATCAACCCAAAAGGCCAAAAAGACTGAAGGAGAGAAGAAGCTACCCGAATCTGGCTATTCTCGTAAATAAAACCAAAGTCAAGCCTATTTTGCAAAGAACAGATACTCTTTCCCGCCACTTCGTTGCGCATGCATATGTATATATACTCGATCCACACTCGTCTCCGTAACAGAAATAACCATCTCTCTCTCTCTCTCTCTCTCCCAAACCATGGCCTCCACCTCTCCACTCCACCTCCCTCTCTCTCTTCTCTCACTCCTCCTCCTCCTCCTCACCTCCACCATAACCGCCTCCCCCTCCCCCTCTCAGCCTCCTACAGCCACCGGACGCTCCGGCTGCTCCGCCGAGCTCGTCGCCTTCTCCCCGTGCCTCCCCTTCGTCGCCTCTTCCCCGAACAATATCTCCTCCTCCCCTTCCTCCGACTGCTGCAGCGTCTTCTCCTCGGCCTTCGACGCTGGCGCCGGCAGCTGTCTCTGCTACCTCGTGCGCCGGAACACGTTCTTCGGCTTCCCTCTCAACTCGACGAGACTGTTCTCTCTCTCCTCTCTCTGTCCTCTTGCCATCGCCGGATCCAATGCCAACGGATCTCTCCTGTCTCTCTGTTCAGGTTCGATCGTAGAATGAATTAGCTTGGTTGATTTTAGTTTTCCTGAATTTCGTGTCATTTGGATTTCATTTCCGGTTGATTTGGGCTGCTGAAATCGTTTTAGAAAAATAAATATCGAGCCAGATGTTAGTAGCTACACAACCGCTAGCAATGTGAATTATTAAATTTTATTTCGTTGATCTTCGTATTTTAGCATCTTACATATTTAAATGTAACGAGTTTTTAGCCTTCTAATATTGTTAAATTAAACTACACTGCATACCGATACTCTGAACTATCAATAAAGGAAGCATGATAATGTACACATAAATTGAATTGGGTCTCTAGGCCTGCCCTCTATCATGTCATTCGGCTTTGATTTTGGGGTATGGTTCCACAGCAAAACAGGTATATAGGGGCTACTATTTCGGTAATTTTTTAAGAATAGCCACTCTGTGCATATTGCCAAAGGTTATGTCTGTCTCAAATCCTCTCCCATCCATCCCCCAATGATTGGGGACTACATGGGTTCTATTGTTGTAATACTGTTAAACATGATATATCATTGAGATGAAAATTTGCATTAGTATCGGCCGATTTCTGTTACATGCAGTTTGATACTCCTGATGCTATTATACCGTAATTGTTAACGTTACTTGTCACGAGACAGTTACTTTTGATAACTCAAGTATCCGGGTCAGCTTATACGCGCCTCAATTAATCTTAGCCCAACTAGTTTCCTGAATTTGGTGTCATTTGGATGTTGATTTGCGCTGCTGAAATCGTTCTAGAAAAATAAATATCGAGCCAGCTAATGTGGCCACTCAACCGCTAGCAATTTGAATCATTAATTTTATTTCGTCTATCTTCGTAAATTCAACATTTTAAATATCAGTCGTAACTTCCAATACTAGTGTTAGGACTTAGGCCTGATATATCGGTGAGATGAAATCATGAAAAATTGCATGTGCATGTATCGCCCGGTTCACTCCAGTCGTTTGTCTCATAGCTGTGTTACTTGTGTATATACGAACTGATTTAGGAATTTCGCATGATCAATGATTCTGGCTTTAGGACTTCTGAATGTTGCAATGAACCAAATAAGGAATCCGAATTCAAGAATTTTTGTATGTTGAGTTTAGTCCTGAGTAACGAATATGAGACTAACGAACAGCCTATTTCCTTTCACAGTCATTTGAAAAGCCTAATCGCTCATTGGAACCTGGTTTTTCTCATTTTAGATTAAAATGTGAAATGATACGTGTTAGGAGTACTTGGTTTGTCAATTTCTTGCAATTTTTGCATTTGCACGTTCAGTACAATTTTTTTTTTCTCCATATACGGTTATCAAACCGGAAATAAAACTTTTAACATACCAATAGAATGCTTGTATTTACATGAAAGTTTAATGAGTTGGTTTATTTTCCACTTTATTTCACCAGGGTTGTCAACACTGCCTCCTCTGCACGCCATAGGTATTTGCAAAAATCCTTTTTATTCTGCATAAGATTTCTAGTTTCTAATCTTTGTACTCTTGTAAATATTTATAAGTTTTCATTTATCTACCAGGTCCAGAGAATCCAAGGGCTCATGATTCTGGTACCCTTAATTTTTTGTCTTCCTTTACAATTAGATCACAACTAGTTTGATAAACATCCAAGTAAACACTAGTTTGTCAATTATTCATGCTCGACTAGCTCAAAAGAAATGGTGATGGAAATGGTATAACTACAGTTCCAAAGCTGTATTGAGCTTCATCGGCTGCGTAGGCATGATAGTCTAATTAGACAAGACATTCTTTGCTACTGTTTTGCAGGTCCTGATAGTTCTTCACCGCCTGTGAAGAGCAGCTTAATGCCAGATTCTGATGGCATGCCAGATTCTGATGGTGTTTCAGATGCAACACCAAGCCCTTCAACCAAAACGCCCGCACTTTCATCTGCATCAAAACAGCTAAACAACCGCGGCTGCTGGTCTCCTCTTGGAACAATTGTTTTTCTGGTTCCCATCTTCACCAACATTTGCTGGCACACTACCCATTGCTGATCATCACAATATACGTACATGCACATTTGTACTTTCGTCTTTGTGAAAGAAATCTCCATATGAAGATGGAACTTCAATAAAACGCTCTCTTTTAGACTAGCAGCAAATATATGTGCACAACTGTCTTTTTCTGAGTATCAACAGTTCAATAGAGAAATAATAGTTGGGAAACAGAAACCATTCCTTCTTCCCCGTTATGTACTTTCTAAGAGACTTGTGTTCCTCAGGTTAAACAAAAAAACGTGTATGCAGACCCTAATGGAGAAAGCATAGATGAATATCTTCCACAACTTAAAACTTTATCACTATGGCTCCCAGAAGCAAAAGAAAACATCATTAAGTTCTTTCCTCAAACAGACAAACTCGCACTCCAGAGCAATTGCTTTCATACAACAAGAGGTAGAAGAAGATATGTTCTTCTTCTTCCTTTTGTGTCTCATATGAAAAAGATCTTAAAAATTTTACTTCCAACCATCTGACCACTCGGATTCATCAAAACAAGGTTTCAGTACATCCGGTTCTGCTTCATCAGGGACCAGAGGGTACTCCTCTTCGTTTCCCAAATGGCACTCTTTGAACTCCTCAGTGAGCTGGGGGTACTCGTCTTCATACCCTGAATAGCTCTCTTCTGTGGGATAATCCTGGAGAGAATTTTGCTTTTCAGGGAGAGGACAACCCTGATAGGAGCCATTGTCCACACAACGCCATAAGAGCAAATTCCAGTGTGGATCCTGCCACAGCAGCAACTCAATATCAGCACCATAAACTACTAAATACTTGGTCTCAGCATATGTTTACCAACACCCTTCTACACGTATGTAAGTGCCCATATTGAGCACTCAATGCTCGAGTAAGGGCTAAGTTAGGAGTTCAACACCCATACCCAATTTAGACACCAGGCTTTCTCTGATTTCATAACATATGAAGAAAAACAAGCCCATATTGGCTGGAAATGACATGGATGGGAAATAAAAATCCCAAATTCATCCTCAATGTCAATCAATTTCAAGTCTATGACGTGCTACAATCCATACAATAATGTACAGCATTCAATAAAAATAAGTGTCAGGAGGTGTCCTGTATCCATACCTAACTTTGAACACTTATCGTGATATCCCACTGCAGGACCCAAGATCATGTATAGGTCCCTCAAATCATATTGATGTGAATTGAAAATTACCTTGCCAATGATGTGAGGGTTCCCAATGACAATCAGCAAAGACCTGGCGCGGGTAATGGCAACATTGAACCTTTTGGGATTGCTCAAAAATCCCAAGCAGTGAATTTTGTCAAACTCATTGTGTTTGACCGTTGATCGAACAGTAGATATGATGATAACCTCCCTTTCTTGTCCTTGGAATTGCTCAACACTACCAACCTTGATGCCAGAGAAACCCAATCTGTCAAGGGTGTTTTTCAACTTAAGGACTTGTTGCCGATAAGGTGCTATGACACCAATATCCTCCCCATTCAACTCCTTTTTTCCTGTTAGTTTCTCGATATACTCAACGACCTTACTTATTTCATATCTGTTAAACCACGACGGATTACTTCCTTCCCGCTCGTCACGGCCTTGGATGCCGACAAAAAGAACAGGAAAATCCCTGTTAGGAAGAAGGTCAACCCAAGCCACAGACTCACCAGTATCTTCTTTGGATGCAATTAGTTCCCCATTATAAAACAATTCCGAAGGGAGATGAAGAATCGCTGGGTGACACCTGTAATTCCGAACCAGCTTCGTGACATAATTCTCATTTCCCGTGTTGTAAAACTCACACTCAAACAGCCTAGCAAGGTATGATTTTCCCAACCCATAGCTTTCAGCACATCTAGAGTGAATCACTGGACCTAGTTGCATTGGATCACCCGCGAGAACTACCACTGTCTCCCTTCGGCAAAGGTGGGACAGAGGAATCAGAGTTTCCGGCTCTGAAGCCTGACCAGCCTCGTCTAAGAAAATATGAGAGAAGTGATTCCTCCTGATTCCTTCCGCATAAAGTAGAGACGCACTCATATAGGTCGATATGATGATTCTGTAGTGCATTAGCTTACTGAGAGGAGGACAGCTGAAGCTCGAGTTTTCTAAGAAACAAAACTGAAGGTCAGCGTCAGACTGATACTCTTCCAATGGTCGAGTAATGGCATTGAGTCTGAGTATATCATTCTTTCTAAATGAAACCTTCTTTTCAGAAACTAGTTTCTCCAGTAAATGGTCTGCCGCACTATTAGAAGGAGCACATACAAGAAGTCTTGCATCCTTCCGATTTGCATAGAGCTGAAGTATTGTTTCTACTAGTGTAACAGTCTTTCCCGTACCAGGGGGGCCGTAGATCACATAAGGCGGGCCCCCTTTGCACCCAAGAATCATCTCAATCGAGCGCTTCTGCTCCTCGTTAAGAATCAAAGAGAGAGGTGACAGTCGAGTGCGTCTAATCTGCCTCTTTCTAGTTGACTCAGATGGGAAGAGAAGCTCTTTATCTAGACGTTCAGCTGCTTCAATGGCCTGATATAGTTTCCTCATGATTAGCCGATTGTACGTGAACTGCACATTATAGAGGTTCCGAGATTTATGAAGAGAGTGGAATTCTTCATCATGATCAAACTTCAAATATACTTCTTCAGCCTCAACACGGTGGATATAACCCTGTGCAAAGATCATCCACTAGTAACTTCTCAGAAAAGCAGTTAAATATTCAAACGCTAAACAGGTAGATAAACCAAAAATATATAGGTAAGACAATGGGTGAGGCGGAAAAAGCATCATAGATGAAATCATATGTTGGACCATATTCATTTCTATAGTTCTGTATCACAATCAATTCGTAGGTGACAACATGCATACCAGTGGGTGAAACGAGGTGAAAATAAAAACACAAAATACTAAGAAAAGCGTATCTATACTTTTTATACAATCCCCGAGATGGTCGTACATCATGTTCCTCATTGTAAAATTGCATGGAGATTGTAGTATGCAAGTATGAGTAATGGAAGTGAAGCTTAGTAGATTACAATAGAATCCTGTAAGTTGAGTTCCACATACCAAGTCGAGTTCTGTATATGTTTTCGAATAAGTTACTATCCAATATTGTTTCCTGTCAACATTTTCAAAGCTTCAAGAAAAAATAGCTTATAATAGATTCCTATGTAGTAGGTGATAAAAAAAAAAAGATTTGAGAGACAAGGCTGAAAAGGGAAAAAGTAAATGAAAAGGTTATCAAATGGAGATATTTTGTAAAATGTATGTATTGTGTATAATATGCATTGTGTCATTCTTGACCCGCATCTTAAGCATATCCAATTAGTACCTAGCTAAGGAGTAAGGACACATGTTGGCAACACAGATCTTTTAGTTTTTTGATTTAATGATGTGACCATGTATATATCTCTTTAGAAAACCAAATATTTTCTTTTAAAATGTTTTCTTCGCATCAGCACAGGTTGCTAGCATAAGTGCATAACAAAAGGTTAAAATGGTAGAACATCGGAAGGGGTAGAATTACCAAGCTAAACCAGCCTTGGTTTCATATTTCCTCATTAGGGCTAAAGGTACAACATTCCGATATGTATGTAGTGGTTTACAAAGTAATACTTTTCAACTTAGTCTAACTATGAAATACACCAAATTGCAATAAAAAAAGATAGCTCCTGCTTCAGACTATACAAAATGATAGCAGAAATTAACAAATCCTAAATGACAAGGTCTAAGTCCTGCACAAGTATGAAACCTGACCTGATAGGTACAAGTTGCGTAATTTGCATCTTCAGTGGCAAGTTTAGCAAAGATGAAATCTCCCTTAACAAGTGAAGGCCTTCTCTCAGCTAAGCCTGGTACCTCAAGGGTCAAAAATTTCCCCTTCTTACTTAAACAAATGCGCTCCATGTCGTAGCCCCCCATATTTTCCTGAATCAATGAACAAGTAGGTCAACCTCCTTCAAGTATGCGACTCATTTTAGTGATAACTGCCTACTGAGACAATAAGATTTTCTCATCTTAAGGTGATGTTTGATTCACTGGAATGACTTTACAAATGAATTGTGAAGTCAAACCTTAGACTCCCAAAGGAATGGTCTTTAATCTCAATTGGTGAATGCGATGTTTGCTTTACTGGAATGACTTTACAAATGAATTGTGAAGTCAAACCTTTGACTCCCAATGGAATGGTCTTTAATCTGAATTGGTGAATGATCATTCCATTTCTGTTGTACAATAAAACATTTATTAGTTAACCAAACGTCGGGATGAGCATTCCAAGAGAACGACCATTACATTCTGCATGCATTCCAGTGCTGCCTCAGTATGAATATTTCCTCGAGTTATAGAATATTACCTCCACTTGTATTTCTTCCAAATTCATCAGAGTAGTTAAGTAAATGCAATAATTCTTCCTTGTTACACCACCTGTTATACCATCCGGAACTGTCTTATTCTCCACCGATTCTCTTACCGGCTGTGGGATTGGATATTCCGCAAGAGAAAATTTGGAACCACTGTTCAAACGCCTTGTAGAGGGGCGCTCACCACGAACAAATGCATTCGCTGCGGATACATCTTTAACCAACGGTTTCTTTCTCCTATCTCTCCAATAGGGCATGTTTGATGCCAAGGATTTGGAGATCTTATCTTCCACAAAAAGGAGAACAACACGTTCAATCCGCACATCCTCTAAATCAAAGTGCACCGCCGTTTGGTGCAACCCAATTCCTTTAGGCTTGCAAGATAACCAAACGGTTAAAGTTTGGCCAGGCTGCAAAACCCTATCTTCCAAGCAAAAGGACTCCACAAATCCACTATCTTCCTCCAAATCCTTATTAGTCGATGGAGGTTCCATGAGAGAAACAGTGAATGATTCCTTGGGGTTTGAATCATAAATGTCAACTTTCCATAGTTCCACTGGATTGCCAGTGGTGTTCTTAATGGTGATTGGATCACTAGAAGTTTCTCCCACCAATATAGATCGAGGATTTCCATTTTGAAGAGGGAATGGAACGGATATAACTACTGGACCCTCTTCATCTGGGTTGTATGTACACACAGATGCATTATCTTCATAATCGATGAAACCAATTTCCCCTTTGTCTTTTTGGATATGTGAGTATTCTTCATCCCATTTCCCATTCATCGTACCAATCACCAACTTGTTATAATCTAAGTCCCGGAATCTGTGAGTTGCAATCAGCACAAAAAAGATTAAAAGCCCATATTGCCATACCAAGTAAGTGAATATTTCAAACCTCACCCACAACAAACACCAACTTGAACTACATTGTCATACGAAATTAGGTTGTACTATCACCTAGTAGCAAGTAGCAACAAGATCAATGATGACAACATTACCAAAAGCCTACCACCGAACATGCAAAGCAAACACAAAACAATTGCACGAAGCTATAATATGCATAGCAAGCAATAAACAAACTCATGTCCGAGTGCTAA
>BPLS01032010.1:0-18402 GCA_019656275.1 Rhododendron kiyosumense | reverse complement strand
CTCTTATAGGGAGCCAGTTAGGAGTGTATCATTTCACGTGCCCAGTTCAGAGCTGTTAAAGTTAGTAGAAATGACGTAGCGGAATTCATGAAGAGATTGCGTACTAATCTAAACGAATAAACACTCGCATCCACAAGCACACCATGTGTACAAGGAAAATAAGAGAGATACTCTAAATTTTATTGTTGTAGAAGATTGAAATAAATTGAATAGGTTACATCCCTTTTTAGCCATCTAAACATGCCTCGAGATTTCCATATCTATGTATTTGCACGTGATTCAAGGGCGAGAAATACTTGAAAAGATAGGGAATATGAACACGAAGGAGTATATGGTGCCGGTACGACTACCTTAAATTCAGTCCATGGCCTTTTGAATTGGGAAACAAACTAGAAGGCATTGCCCCTTCAAAATTAGCCCTGTTACGGAATCGCAAATTAATTCAGCATTGCTCAATTCCATAATCTTTTGCAACATTTGTACGTTTGAATTTCAATCTTCGATTGTCAGTGCGCGAATGTTATTGAATTTTGAATATATTTCGGGATGGATGCAGGATTTCAAAATTGGGTGGATAAATGTTGAAAAAAGTTTTGCAACATATATATGAAAGGTGATATCAAATTTTCCAATAAAAATTATGAAAATAAGTTTAAAAATATTATCATATATATTTTTAATCAACCTATTCAATTACTAAAATCTGGTATATATATAATATAATTATAAATTCAGACATGTGCATCCCTATCCATTTTAAAAAGCAAAATAATATTACAATCAATCTAAGTTTCGCTAAAAATAGCTTATAAATTCAGACATGTGCATCCTATCCATTTTAAAAAGCAAAATAAGATTACAATCAATCTAAGTTTCGCTAAAAATAGCTTCACTTTTTACAATCTCTTAGGTTTGGCGGGCATTAGAATGTTCAAAACGATATTGGGCGGACGAACTTATATAAAAACTACTACAATTCTTATATAAATTTAAAACCGGCCCTCCTCTACATGATTCCCTGTAAAAATTAAAAGGGTAACACACATGAAGTAATTGGCTCATTCCTTAGAAATAATTGTCGTGCATGGTACAAATTTGTCTTCCTTCTAATGTACGTCAAGAGAAAGGAAGGAAAAATTGAAAAAAATATCTCTCCCATTGTTTTGTTTGGAGAGAAAGAGAAGAGAAAATTTAAAAAATATAAAATTGTAAATAGTACAAATTTTCTCTCATTTTTCTTCTTTTCTCTCAGGTTCCTAAACTTCCAAACATAAGACTTTTCAAGTTTTAAAGTCTTTCTTTTTCAATAATGTGCAGAGTAGTCTTATATGGGGCACTGACCATTTTTGGGGCTCACTTTAGGTTCCAGTGCAAATGATCTAAATTATTGATTATTTTTAAATATTTCTTTGAATAAGCTTGCAAAATTTAGGTCAATCTGATAACTATATGTGCTCGATTCAGGGTTCTATTTTTGTTTCAGAGTTTAGGATCCTGAATTCTGAATGAAACATTCGACATGTGGATCATACACTTACACTTAGACTTACACAAGGATCTAAAATTTTCCTGGAATACTAAAAAATATTTAAAAAATAATCAATGGTTTGGATCAATTGTGCGCGACCCCAAACTGGAACCCACCATTGATCGGTACCCCGTCGGTCCCTATAGAAGGACCCATGTCACACGCTTTAAATTAAGAGAACACACTCTATGGTGATCAATCAACAATCATTTAAAAACGCACCTACAACAAAGCATGAACCATAAACCATAAGGTGTTTGGTTCATTGACACAAATTGTAACGCCCCAAGCAGACTACTGGCCCAATACCTTAATTTTGATCCACAAGCTACATCACATGACCCAAAAACTTAAGCCCAAGGTACTAGTAGTAGCCCACAACGTTTGTTATATGCCCAAGATCATCCATGTAGACTTCCGATGTGGGACGGGGTATATATTACAATCTCCCCAACTTTATTGGGTTGAGCACTATAATCACCAATACTAATCAAACCAATAACCAAATCCAATCAAAGTCCAAAGGCCCACATGGTCACGTACATGGATGGCTCTGATACCATGTTAAAGCATCCAACTCCAATTCAATTGGCAAATAGTGGAGAGGCCGCCCAGGCTCATAACTGATGTGGGACAAATCCCAACATCCCAACTGTCACACCCTCGATTTTCAACATAATTATAAAGGAATTTTTTTTATAAACAAAGTCTCACATTAATGCGTACAATCCCCCAAAAGAAAGTTGACATTTCCATTTTCAACAATTACGCTCTAACGCCCAAATGTTTACGAAAGTACATCTTTGGCTCCATAGGCCCAAATGTTCATAAATACTGAATATCAAAGAAGTTAAAAGCTTACAATATCCTTTAATCAAAAGATTTACAATTAGAGTTACAAATACATCTTTCAAAAATAAATTACAAAGATGCCTTAATAACTCTTCAGTGTTAGCTTTCAAAATCGCGTCCACAATCCATGCACTCCCAACATGAAGTTACTGTCCAGAGTTAGCACCTAAAAAGAAAGTAAGGTTTGAGCTACACTAGCCCAGTAGACAGCTCTAATCCAACAATGTATGCATATGAAATGTAGGAACGATAACAAGAGGAACAATGGCAACTGAGACCAATGAAATGGAGCAACAACAATAATCCAACTTCAATCTTTCATTTCCAAAATCAGTCATATTTTTCAACGTATAAACTTTGGAAACATCGGGAATCAAAATGTATCTCGCACAAGTGTCATGAGCCGAAGCTCTTACTGGGCCAATTAAAGGACCCCAATGTCCTTTGCCAGGCTCTTTACCCATTCGAGATGTCCTGATAGGAGCTTATAGCTCATGCCGGGCCATTTATAGGACCCCGATGTCCTCTGCCAGGCTCTTTACCCTTTCGGGATGTCCTGAAAGATTTTCGTTGTGTTCGAAAAGCTTCAAAATCTTTTTTTTTGTCCATAAGTAATTTTATACAACCATGCTCAAATGAGCATTAAGATCGTGCGATGAAGGCATTAGATATGATTACTCAAGTCAATGGATCATTCGGGAAATTCTTGGAGTGATTCAGAAGTGAACGGAACCCAAAACAATAAAGGATGGATCAAGTCAGCAAAATTGCCCAGACACAAAGTGTTATCGATAACCTTTAATAATGTTATCGATAACAATTGGTTGAGGTCCATTAAAACGCAACGTTATCGATACCATGATGGGAGGTATCGATAACAAATGGGTCAATATCGTTCCAGACGCGAGGGTATCGATAACCGTGGCAAATGTTAGGGATAACGTTACAACGTTAGGGATAACAGTGCAATGGTAGGGATAACAATGACAAATGTTAGGGATAACGTTGCAATGGTAGGGATAACAATGCAAAGGTAGGGATAACAATGCATTGGTAGTCCTGGAACGTAATGTTATTGATAACGATGGTAAACGTTATCGATAACAAATGGGTTTCGAGCAGATTTTTGACAGAATCACGTGGGTTTTCAACAACAACAACAACAACAACAACAACCACAACAATCAATGGCACGAATCAAGGCAATAGAAACAAGTCATAAACATTTATTGAAAGTTAGAACTCCCTACCTCAAGGAGTGGAGAACGAATTCAAGAAATTCTCCAAGCCCTAGCCTCAAATCTTGGAACCAAATGAATTACACCTCCACCGAGCTCACACCGGTGCAATACGGGCCGCAATATGCGAATGAATAAAGGGATGAAGGTTTTATTGTTTTGGGTTTTGGGTGATTTTGGGTGAAATTTGGTAAGAGTGAGAGAGAGAGAGAGAGAGAGAACGGGAGAGTGAGAATGGGTAAATTTATTTCCCTGCCTCTCACACCACACACATATATGAACATACACATCACACTTTCACCCCTCTAAATACAACACTTTATCACATTAACCCCAATCTTAATATTCCAAATCAATTTTCCCCATTTTATTTCTATTTAAAACATTTAAATCAATTATATGAATTTACGTGTCTTTACACCCTACCCTCCTTAAAGAAATTTCGCCCTCGAAATTTAAATAACCATGTCATGCTAACTAACACGCGCATCATGAATGCATGTAAATATCATGAACCTTAACATTATGCAACAAGTCAAATAGCATAAAATTTCGATATTAAACACTCACATCGATTCATTCTTAAAATAGGTGCAGATATTTCTCCCTAATCTCGTCTTCTCGTTCCCACGTCGACTCCTCGCCACCCTGACCCTTCCATAATACTCGCACTAGTGGTATCGTCTTACCCCTCAACACTTGGTCACGTGTATCCAAGATACGTATCGGTTCTTCCCCATAGGATGCGTCGGCTTCCAATTCGAGTTCGGACCATTCCAACACATGTGACGGATCCGGTTTGTACTTCCTCAACATTGATACGTGAAACACATCGTGCACATTCGATAATCTCGGTGGCAAAGCTAAACAGTACGCAACCCCCCCGATTTTCTCGATAATGTCAAACGGACCGATATAACGCGGTGAAAGCTTTCCCTTCTTCCCAAAACGAGACAAGCCTCGATGTGGCGATACTTTGAGAAACACATGATCTCCCACTTCAAATGATAATGGGCGACGACGACGATCAGCATAGCTCTTTTGTCGGCTTTGAGCGGTTATCAACCTTTGGCGAATCACCTTGATTTGTTCGGTTGTCCTTTCTTGAGCCTCTAAAAGTCTTTGGCGAATCTTTCTCATACTCTCGTTAGTCTCTTTGATCATGTCCGGCCCCACCAACGTAGCCTCTCCCAATTCGGTCCAACACACAGGTGATCGACACGGTCTCCCATACAGGGCTTCATACAGTGCCATCTCGATGCTCGATTGATAACTATTGTTGTACGCGAATTCAACTAATGGTAGGTGGTCTTCCCAATTACCCGGAAATCCATAACACAAGCCCGAAGCATATCCTCCAAAATCTGAATTGTTCGCTCGGATTGACCATCGGTTTGTGGGTGATAAGCGGTGCTAAATAAGAGGTTCGTGCCTAAAGCGGCCTGCAAACTCTGCCAAAAACGTGCGGTGAATCTTGGATCTCGATCGGACACAATAGATACGGGAATCCCGTGAAGTCGAATGATCTCCCGAATATACAAACGGCTAAGCGTTTCAATAGAATCGGTAACATGGATAGGTAGAAAGTGGGCGGTTTTGGTAAAACGGTCCACAATAACCCAAATGGCATCATGCCCCCTCGGCGACTTCGGTAAACCCGTAACAAAATCCATCGTCACATTTTCCCATTTCCACTCGGCCACTGGTAACGGTTGCAGTTCTCCCGCAGGTCGTTGATGTTCGGCTTTCACTTGCTGACATGTAAGGCATTTGGACACAAAGATCACAACGTCCCTCTTCATTCCCGGCCACCAAAATTGCCTACGCAAGTCGTGATACTTTTTCGTTCCTCCTGGATGAACAGCTAACGGTGAATGGTGAAACTCTCGTAGGATTTCTTCCCGACACGCAATGGGTACGAACAACTTCCCTTGATAACGTAAACTTTGATCGGCGTGAATCATCCACCCATCCCGAGCTTTACCGTTAAGGAAATTGGTATGAAGTTCCTCCGCTTCTTCATCGTGTTGTTGAGCTTCAATTACTCAAGTCGATAAAGCCGATTGCACGGTTAAGTTACATAACGTGACCCCTTCCTGAGTCTCCTCGAAATATGAAGCATAGTGGCCTAAATCATTCACCATCTTCCATTCACGTATAGCTAAGTTCGCTGAGAGTATCGGTTTTCTACTCAACGCGTCCGCCACAACGTTCGCCTTTCCCGGGTGGTAATGCAACTCAAAATCGTAATCTTCTAAGTGTTCCATCCAACGACGTTGACATAAGTTAAGTTCCTTTTAAGAAAAGAGATACTTTAAACTCTTATGGTCGGAAAAGACTTCAAATTTCTCACCATAGAGGTAGTGACGCCAACTCTTTAAAGCAAAAACGACAACTGCAAGTTCCAAGTCATGAGTAGGATAGTTCCGCTCGTGAGTTTTCAATTGCCTCGAACCATACGCTACCACTCGCCCAGTTTGCATCAATACACACCCCAATCCTTCCTTAGACACATCACAATATACGGAGTAGCCAACTCCACGTTCGGGTACGATCAAAACTGGTGCGGTAGTCAACCTCTTCTTCAATTCTTCAAAAGCCGCCTCACACGAGTCACTCCAAACAAAACGAGTTCCTTTACGCGTGAGCCTAGTCATCGGTGCCGCTAGACGAGAGAAGTCAAGAACAAAACGACGGTAATACCCGGCCAACCCTAAGAAACTTCGAATTTCAAACACGCTCTTCGGTCGCTGCCAATTCATGATGGATTCTATCTTTCCCGGATCGACGGATACTCCTCCTTTTGAAACCACATGACCCAGAAATTTAACCTCGGGCAACCAAAACTCGCACTTACTAAGCTTAGCGTATAAACGATGTTCTCTCAAGAGTTCAAGTACGATGGCAAGATGAGTTTGGTGTTCCTCCTCCGTGGATGAATAGATAAGAATGTCGTCGACGAATACAACCACAAAATGATCAAGATACGCTCGGAAGATACGGTTCATAAGATCCATAAAAGTAGCTGGAGCGTTAGTCAAACCGAATGGCATCACAACAAATTCGTAATGACCATAACGAGTACGGAAAGCGGTTTTAGGAATATCCTCTCTACGAACTCTTAATTGATGATAACCGGACCTCAAGTCAATTTTGGAGACACAAGTGGCACCTCGGAGTTGATCAAATAAATCATCGATTCTTGGCATGGGATATTTGTTCTTAACGGTCACACGGTTGAGTTTACGATAATCGATACACAAACGAAGTGAACCATCCTTCTTTTGAGCAAACAAAGCCGGTGCTCCCCACGGTGATGTACTAGGACGTATAAACCCCAAATTTTCTAACTCTTGCAGTTGAACTTTCAACTCTCTAAGTTCAGCAGGTGCAAAACAATATGGAGGAATCGAGATAGGAGCGGTGCCTGGAAGCAAGTCTATCGTGAACTCTATCTCTCTCTCAGGAGGCAAACCGGGCAACTCTTCTGGAAACACATCAGGAAACTCGCAAACTACTAAGGGTAACTCCCCACGCATAGACATATCCTCATCTAACGTCAAGCTTGCCAACAAAGCATAAATCGACCCTCTTTCCCGAGACCCACACAAATACGGTTCCAATGGTTCTCGACGCTCCCCATGGAATTCAAAACAAACACCTTCAGGAGGACATATGCGAACACGACGCTTGAAACAATCAATTGTAGCATGGAACGTAGACAACCAATTCATTCCCAAGATGAGATCGAACCCCGACATATCAAGAACAATAAAGTCAAAAATGAAGCGATGATCACAAATAACGAGCTCGCAATCCCTACAGATATGACTTAGAGATGACCTTCCGCCTAATGGTGTCTCGACAAACAACGGTGAATCTAGATTCTCGGTGTCCAATTCCAATGCACGCACAAATGAAGCAGCAATGAAAGAATGCGATGCTCCAGAATCAAAGAGTACTCTAGCACAAGAGTTGAATAGGAGAAAAGTACCCCTTACAACAGATGTCTCTGGAGCCTGAGAAACAGAGGGTGAAGCATTGGTGTTGATGTTGAAAACACGCTCCTGAGTACCCTGACCCTGCACAAAACCTCCACCTTGACCGGAACCTTGAGAAGGTGCGGATGAACTAGCTCCCCGGTCAACCCCAGAACTCTGAGCTGATGATGTCTGACGGAAATGAGATTGTTGTTGCCTATGAGCACCTCTGAAAGATTGCTGACCAACACCACGCCCTGCCCCTGACTGCTGTACCGAACCCGACTCACTACGTGCTCCCGCCCCTTGAGGGCAATTCCAAGCAAGATGGTCTGTCTTGCCACAATTAAAACATGCTTTAGAAAGCTGAGGACACTGAGTACGGACGTGCCCAGGTTGATTACACTTGTAGCATACGATCGGAGGTCTAGATAAGGCACCCCTAAGCCCCAAAGAAGTAGGCATCTTGAAGTTGGATCGATTAGATGGCTGCTGCGATTGTTCTCGTTGTCTTTTTCGTCCTTGACTTCCGAAGCTGCCGGAAGAAGAACTCAAACTTCCCACTGGTTGCCTTGGCTCCCAAGCCCTTGTATTGCGTTGAGCTTCCTTTGGTATCTCAATGCTTCTCGCGCACTCCACCACTTCAGAAAATTTCATCTTATGTTGGGCTATCACCATTCTCCTCACAGTGTTATGTAGCCCCTTCTCAAACCGTCGACATTTTCTTTCCTCCATCGCCACCAACTCCGGAGCGAAACGAGATAAGGATTGAAATTTCTGTACATACTCCGAAACGGTCATATTGCCCTGCTCCAATTTCTCAAATTGATCTCTCAAATTCTCACGTGAGGTCTCCGGAAAGTACTGCTCCTCAAAGAGTGCCTCAAACTCAGCCCATGTTAAGTTTTCAACGTCCGGTTCATTTACTTGAGCTGCGGTCCTTGTCGCCCTCCTTGCATCTTTTCTACTTTCCAAGACAAATTCCCACCATTCGCCGGCCTCCCCAACTAGCTGGACGGCCACAATACCCACTCTAATGTTGTCTTCAGTAATGTTAAGAGCCCTGAAGAGTTTGCGAATTTGGGTTAGCCAGTGGTCGGCTACCAACGGGTCACTACTAGTTCCGTCAAACACCGGAGGGTTCCTACGACTAAACTCCCTCATTGCTACCATAGCGCGATCCTCGACATTCTCCTTAGGAGCTTAGTTCAGAAGATTTGCAGCTGTAAGTGCTGCGACGAGATCCCTAGCGAATTGAGTCTGATTAGGAGGTACTCCTGCACCTCGACCGGCCCCAGCCCCCGGATTCCCACCAGGATTCTCCCCAAGCTGACTAACCTCATCCTCCAGTGGCACCCCACGGCCACGACCACGGCCTCTACCACCCCGGGTTCCAGCCCCACTTCGTCTAACGCGCGTCTTCGGAGGCATCTTACTACACGGTATAAGAAACAGAGACTATTAGTCACAACACTATCACTATGAGGTCAAGTCCCAACTTCTCAAAACAAGCTAATAATAACTCTACACCACTCTACTATATTAAGAATGCAATGCCAATTAGCCACGTAGATGTTAGTCACACAAGCATGCACGAATTATGTTAGAAAGCGTGACATTTTGAACCCATGAGACGAAACGTCTCCCGACGGTCTCTAGGTGTTCTAAACCATCGCTCTGATACCAATTTGTCACACCCTCGATTTTCAACATAATTATAAAGGAATTTTTTTTTATAAATAAAGTATCACATTAATGCGTACAATCCCCCAAAAGAAAGTTGACATTTCCATTTTCAACAATTACGCTCTAACGCCCAAATGTTTACGAAAGTACATCTTTGGCTCCATAGGCCCAAATGTTCATAAATACTGAATATCAAAGAAGTTAAAAGCTTACAATATCCTTTAATCAAAAGATTTACAATTAGAGTTACAAATACATCTTTCAAAAATAAATTACAAAGATGCCTTAATAACTCTTCAGTGTTAGCTTTCAAAATCGCGTCCACAATCCATGCACTCCCAACATGAAGTTACTGTCCAGAGTTAGCACCTAAAAAGAAAGTAAGGTTTGAGCTACACTAGCCCAGTAGACAGCTCTAATCCAACAATGTATGCATATGAAATGTAGGAACGATAACAAGAGGAACAATGGCAACTGAGACCAATGGAATGGAGCAACAACAATAATCCAACTTCAATCTTTCATTTCCAAAATCAGTCATATTTTTCAACGTATAAACTTTGGAAACATCGGGAATCAAAATGTATCTCGCACAAGTGTCATGAGCCGAAGCTCTTACTGGGCCAATTAAAGGACCCCAATGTCCTCTGCCAGGCTCTTTACCCATTCGGGATGTCCTGATAGGAGCTTATAGCTCATGCCGGGCCATTTATAGGACCCCGATGTCCTCTGCCAGGCTCTTTACCCTTTCGGGATGTCCTGAAAGATTTTCGTTGTGTTCGAAAAGCTTCAAAATCTTTTTTTTTGTCCATAAGTAATTTTATACAACCATGCTCAAATGAGCATTAAGATCGTGCGATGAAGGCATTAGATATGATTACTCAAGTCAATGGATCATTCGGGAAATTCTTGGAGTGATTCAGAAGTGAACGGAACCCAAAACAATAAAGGATGGATCAAGTCAGCAAAATTGCCCAGACACAAAGTGTTATCGATAACCTTTAATAATGTTATCGATAACAATTGGTTGAGGTCCATTAAAACGCAACGTTATCGATACCATGATGGGAGGTATCGATAACAAATGGGTCAATATCGTTCCAGACGTGAGGGTATCGATAACAGTGGCAAATGTTAGGGATAACGTTACAACGTTAGGGATAACAGTGCAATGGTAGGGATAACAATGACAAATGTTAGGGATAACGTTGCAATGGTAGGGATAACAATGCAAAGGTAGGGATAACAATGCATTGGTAGTCCTGGAACGTAATGTTATCGATAACGATGGTAAACGTTATCGATAACAAATGGGTTTCGAGCAGATTTTTGACAGAATCACGTGGGTTTTCAACAACAACAACAACAACAACAACCACAACAATCAATGGCACGAATCAAGGCAATAGAAACAAGTCATAAACATATATTGAAAGTTAGAACTCCCTACCTCAAGGAGTGGAGAACGAATTCAAGAAATTCTCCAAGCCCTAGCCTCAAATCTTGGAACCAAATGAATTACACCTCCACCGAGCTCACACCGGTGCAATACGGGCCGCAATATGCGAATGAATAAAGGGATGAAGGTTTTATTGTTTTGGGTTTTGGGTGATTTTGGGTGAAATTTGGTAAGAGTGAGAGAGAGAGAGAGAGAGAACGGGAGAGTGAGAATGGGTAAATTTATTTCCCTGCCTCTCACACCACACACATATATGAACATACACATCACACTTTCACCCCTCTAAATACAACACTTTATCACATTAACCCCAATCTTAATATTCCAAATCAATTTCCCCCATTTTATTTCTATTTAAAACATTTAAATCAATTATATGAATTTACGGGTCTTTACACCAACACTCCCCCGCACGTGCGACTCTCGATTCGCACGTGGATAGCTCAACAAAGGATCCGAAACACAAGGATCACAATGAAACAAAGTGCAACTGTGACACAAACAAAGGGGAAAAGCCTCCGAAAGCTTAGCTCTGATACCACTTGTAACGCCCCAAGTAGACCACTGGCTCAATACCTTGATTTTGATTCATAAGCCACACCACATAGCCTAAAAGCTTAAGCACAAGGTACTAATAGTAGTCCACAAGGTTTGTTTTATGTCCAAGATCATCCATGTAGACTCCCAGACGGGGTGTTACAATCTCCCAAACTTTATAGCCTCACGCCCTCACCAGGGGTTGAGCACTATAATCACCGATACTAATCAAACCTATCACACCCCAAAATGAGAAGTGACCGGCCATGAACCATAAGACCAAAGCTTATAGAACATGCAGCCTAAAAGGAATATTATAAAAACTTCCAAGTAAGGATCCGCCAAACAGTCAACCATTTTTTTTTATTCAGAACATCCCCAACCAAAAAAATTCATAAAAAGAATGGGGCACAAACATCCCATGAACCAAATAAATCTATTGATCCAATAGTAATAAAAGAATCCAGATGTCTGACAAAATGTTTTAAATGTGGTTGCGATTAATAAAATAAAAATATGATGAGACACCCTAAGAAGGTCAACACGGGATCCCCGAGATGCCGCTAGAGTCCTTTCCTAACTCTCCAACTTGCTTGAAAAAGAAGTTGGAATAAATCCGTCAACTGATGAGCTCAGTGAGTTACAGTTCCAAAACAGGGATCAAAATAATTTACCATGTCAACATAAATTTGGCATATACGATGAACAACAAAATAATCCATTAATCAAGTTAACGATTCATCCGACAAGTCTTAATGGTGTTCTCAATCCAACCTCCAACAACAATGGGGAACCACAACCAAAATCAATAGTACCAAGTGCTAGTGAACAAAAGTCTCAAAATTGGATCCAATATCGAATCTTAGAGTCACCACGAATAGGCAGCCCGTGGAACTTTTCCCATAGAACGATCCGGTCAATAACAACCGTTGAGCATTAGGGTCACTGGCCTAATCCGGTCTCTTCTCTAATGGTCAGAGTCACCCGCACACAGAGGATTAATTTCCCTGGACTTCCCAAAATATGTTCCCAACAATATCCACAAAGTTCTCACCAAAAGATTATCCAAACAATAAATAGTTTCACCAATCCGCATGCTAGTTTCAAGAACCAAATAAAACAAATACATTCCCAATTTCAATCATTAATTTTCTAAAACAATAATTTAAGGGTCAAGGGGAAGTTCGAAAATACATAACATGCTTAACCACTCACCTGGGTCCAAAAAGTAATGCAACTCGAACACGCAAAAAGACTAACCTATAAAAATAAAGCATATAAATTGACTAATTAATACATATCTATCACTGACCATTGAAGTAGAAGTATTATTAATTAGTAAAAAGCCCAAACCTAGAATCTAATCCTACGGTGTTAAACCAACAGTAGCAAACAAAACCCAACTCTAACCTGCCACGCCACCACTTCTTCAACTCTCCCATAACAATTTTAACTCCAAAACCATTTAACTCCACTACAAGTCTATAATTATAAATATTAAATCATCCCACAAACTCCAACCTATGGCACCTCTTGCACTGAACCAACACACGCACCGCCGCACACCACTTCGCCAGCCCCACGTCCGCCATGCACAATTTTAGACACCTGGTCTCACACCCATATCACACACATCTCCACTACTCCATATTTCAATAGGATTAAAAGAAAAACCACTGGTGCCAAAAGAATGGAACTCAATTAACCTCTCAGTAATTCCATTGTTCTATACCTTCCAAAAGTCAAACTTTAGCTCAACCTACGAACGACAAAGAATGGAAAAAGGAACAAGGATAAAGGGTTCAAGAATCTCTTACCCGATTGATCACAAAGCCACCAAACCTTTGACTGCCGTTTCTCTCTCTCTTTTCCTCTTTCTCACAAAGTTCTTTCAATCTCTTGTCACAAACGTTCTCTCTAAATAAAAACCCTACTCCGTCAAAATATCACCTAACAAGCAACTTTATAAGACTGCTTCGACCACAACCTAACCGTTGAAAAGGTTGATTTACCCCGAGCGTAGGGCTAAGTCGTTATCAGCATAAGTACCGGAAAGTCCGGGATTGTACCCATAGAGATAATTCCTTATAGCTTGCCAGGATTTTTAGAGAAAGGGTTGTGGCATTTAGACGGCCAACTTTTGGTTTTGCTTTAAGGTGGAAATTGCTCGAATGAAAAGACTAGAAAATGAGTTTTTACTAAATTAAGACAAGCGGCAAGGCGTTGGAATGACTAACGCCCGGGACTTAAGTCATCCAAACTTTCTCAAGGAAAACTCGGTTGAATCGCACGGCTTAGGCTATCAACCGGAAGATTTAGCGGTGAAACCAATAAAGACTAGAAGTGTAACAAGGAAAATGAGTGAGCTCTTTCATTCTTTTGGCAAACACAAACCGAGACATCGCTCACGGAACCATGTGAGCAAGCACATGATCACTGGAGATTAACATCGGTTAGTTTTGTTACATAAAGGCCGAACAATGCTCATTTTCCTTATCAAACTTTAAGTCGAGAGTTGAGAGAGACAGGATAAACGTAAATCTCGGAGCGTTAATCACTCCGAAGCCAAGCCTAAGCGACTACTCACACATATTTGAAAGACTAGAAGACATGTTAAATTTAACCAACATTTTTAACCGATAGAAACGAAAATAAACTTGAGATTAATAAAGATCCAAACCACACGATCAACTTTAATAAACAAGAAAACAAAGAACACGAAGAACTTACTTGAGTTTAATGGAAATTACACTTGAAAAGCTTAGGAAGACATTAATGGAGAAAATCCTAAGTGAGTAATAATCTAGATACAAAAGAGGGAGAGAGGTGGCCCTATATATACACAAAAGACTTTCTCTCTCCTCAAAAGTCAGGAAAAACCCCAAAAAGTAGCCTATAAAAAGAAAGTTTCCATAAGTGGAAAGTCTGAAAAAGCAAGAAAAATATCTTCCCGGACAAAACGTTATCGATAACAGTGAAATTGTTATCGATAACATTACTAAAATGGCCACCCAGGACAGAACGTTATCGATAACATTACTAAAATGTTATCGCTCTCCTTGCTTCTGGACAAATTCTGGCCAAAGATAGTGCAAAGGTATCGATAACTTCACTCAAGTTATCGATAACGATAGGGCTTCTGGTAAGCTTGAGAGAACGGAAGGAAAACGTTATCGATAACATTTCTGCAGAAATCTTGAACCAGCCTTCTGGGCTGCTTTGAAATCCTCGTCGCCTCTTGGACTTTATCCAGCACTTCGTCTTATGGCTCTAGAACTTGGCGGGGGATACTCTCCATGACCTTGAGTGCTCCGTCGATCTCGATGATCATCCTTGAGCATTTGGCTCGCTTGGCATACTTTGGCTCAATTCTAGCCAACTCGACCACCAAGGGACTCAAGGTGCTTCCCATTCTTTGACGTCAAAGACTGTCCATCGTTGAAATGCGTGCCGGCGGACCTTGAGGTCTTGGATAGGTTCCGGAGTATCCACTGGCATACAAAACCACCGTATTAGCAAGAATGACCTGAAACACTCGACAGATCGAACACCTTACGTGCAACATTTGAAATTAGTGATCAAAAAGACATAGAAACGTCATACTTAGGAGGATTTAAGCACCCAAGCATGTGCAATCTTGGGCGCTTATCAAAGACTACCCACTAATCACGAACACCCACAATTATAGCTATCTAATTAAACAAATATCTAAAATTCTAACTAAGGTAAAAACTAAATTACTATGGTTAATTAAGCTCATACCCTTTTAGTTATAACTTATAATAACGACAATTATATCCGTTGTGCATGCAAAAATAATTAATCAGGACCCAACCATAACACCAAATTAAATAATGGCCAAATTAATTAATAAAATAAATTAAAATTCAAGGCCGTAACAAAACCAATAACCAAATCCAACCAAACTCCAAAGGCCCACATGGTCATGTACATAGATGGCTTTTATACCACCTGTAACGCCCCACATAGACCACTGACCCAATACCTTGTTGGGGATTCAAGCGCGCAAACCCACGATCAACACACACACAATCGAAGAACAAACCAACGAAGAGAAAACAATCACAAATAGAGAGAAGAGAGACACAGAGATTTTTACGTGGTTCCGACTTGAGCGATGAACTCAATCGTACGTCCACGGGGTGTTGGGGTGTTTCACTATGATGTAAAATATGTCAGAGTTACAAAAGGAGGCTGCCCTAGTTTTGCTTTTATACTAAAAAGGCTGACCCGCACGCATCTCGGTTCGCGCTCGGCTTAAATAGATTTCATCCTAACATACCTTAATTTTGATCCACAAGCCACACAACATGGCCCAAAAACTTTGTTCTCTATGCATTCTTCTTGTTGTCTCCCAACCCATTCAAAACCATAAACGCCATTCGCACACACGCACACCACGTGCACCCACAAAAACCGCCAAAATCCTCCAACACACCATGGTTCAATAACATTAAAAAGAAACCAATCGGTGCTAGTGAAACCTTTGCAAAGCTACAGACAAAACCCACTTTTCCTTTTATTAATTCCACTGATCTACACCTCTAATAAACCTAAGTTTTGTTTTCTAGTTGAAACCTATAAACTACTGGAACATGGGAAAAGGAAAAGAGAAACAAGAATTGAAGAGGAACTAACCACTTCGGCAAATCTCCTATCACGTCCTGAATTTTCAATATAAATATAAATAATTTTCATAATAAAAATACTCACAAATATCCCTTACGATACCCAAAATAATCAACGCGTTCTCATTTCTCCGACAAATACTTCCAAATTCACACGGTCCTAAAATATCACAATCTCGGCTCGACAGCCCCAAATTATCATAAGTATCGGATTCCAAAAGAAGATTAGTGATTACAATATTCCAAGTCAAAGAATTACAATTTTAGTTACAAATGCATCTTTCAAAATAAATTTACAAAGATGAATAGGTAACTCCTTCAATTTGCTTTCAAAAGTAATGTCCACACATCAAGCACTCCAAGCAATGCAAGCTACGGTTCCGGATTAGCACCTGAAAATAATATAAGGCTTGCAGAAAGTCTGCCCACACAGCAGATCTGTGCACAGATTATGCACAGATTTTGTTGTGGGGCCCACCACAGGTCCCACACGAATCATCCGAGCCGCTCATTAAATGTAAAACATTTTTTTAAGGGTTCCTGTAAAAAATAAGCTCAATCCGATACCTATAGGTATTCGATCCAACCATATAACTTTTCATTATCCGGAAATCTGAATGAAAAGTAAGATGGTTGGATGAAGCACCTCTAGGTATCGGATTGAGCTTATTTTTTACGGAGGCCTTTGAAAAAATGTTTTACATTTAATGAACGGCTCGGATGATTTGTGTGGGACCCGTGGTGGGCCCCACAACAAAATCTGTGCACAATCTGTGCACAGATTGCTGTGTGTGTAGAACGGTTCTAAGGCTTGAGCTACACTAGCTCAGTAGAAAAGTCTACGCAAACTCTATATGCAAATGAGCGAGACGAACGTGCGAATGATGGAAAATCAAGACAACGGAGGAAGCACAATGATGAGAATAAGGTGTTCCAATATCTCCAATCTTTCTTTTATTCAACCCATAAATCATGTCCGTTCAATTTATGTCTCAACATGTTGTGTCGTCTGTGTGTCTAAGCCGAAACTCCAGCCAGGCTAATTTTGGAACCCTGATATCCCCTGCCAAGCATACACCTTGAAGGTTAGGCCTTGAGTGATTATTTTGAGCATTAGCTCCTGTCAGGCTAATTATAGAACCCTGATATCCCCTGCCAGACACCTACTCGTCGATGGGCCCCGAATATTCACCCGTCATTCACGTGCTCAAGTATTTCGTTCGTACAAGTGTTGTGCAAAAAGCCCAAATTTACCACTTCACAGTCCCATCATTTTGGACAATCCTTGTGAATATCACGTTTATTTGGGGAGACAAGCAAACTGTCAAATTCTTATTTTAATTATATATTAAACCATGTGCCGACAAAGATGGCTTAAGAGTTAAGACCTTAGGAAAAAGTGACGCTTCAATGGTTCAGGGAAATTTGACTTTTACGGGATGGCCTACCGGTAGGAATTTGGTACCTACTGGTACAACCTGAAATCATCGGGGTCAAGATTTCATCTCGAAGAAATTCTACCGGTAAGAAAATAAATGGTACCGGTAGGGTCCGGGAAAAATTGGTAATCCTACCGGTAGGGAACAAGTCCTACCGGTACAAACTCAAAACAGTGAGTACACGTTATCACCGAAACAAAGTTCTACCGGTAGAGGAAAAGGTCCTACCAATATGAATCCAGAATTTTGGCAATTTCATCAGATGACAGATTTTGATCCATACCAAACAACAACCAATACAATCTCAAACAAAGCATGGAAATACTCAAATAAAACATAGGAGAACCCAAATAACATATAAAAAGAGGTAGAATTTCTTCCCTCGAATATCCAAGCCCAAAATAAAGAGATTGATCGAACCCTAACTTCCGGAATCCAAATCAAGCAAAAGTATTCCGAACCAAGCTTTATCCAACGAGATACAAGTCCCAAAATGCAAGTAGAAAATAGTTTGAAAGTTGATTGGTATGGATTTTTAAGTGATTGGGTGAGAGAGTGAGTGAGATTGAGAGAGAGAGAGAGAGAGCTGAGATGAAAAGAAAATGGGAAAAGTAAAAAAAAGAAATCTTTCCCAGGTTTATACATATACACGGCACACGCATGCACTAATTACGCTATCACCCAGGATTATCAACTTCTTTCACATTTAACCCCCATATCCACATTTACGACATTTTCACCCCTTGTCCTTTTCTTTTATTTTCTTTTACTACAATATTAAAATTTAAATAAGAAATTTACAGCTCTCTACATCTCCCACCAAGCAAAACCCTCTACTGTGGCTTCAATCTCCAACCAAGCAAAAACCTCGATTGCGGCTTCTTTGTCCCCAAATAATAAGGAAGCTGTTAATGCCACGGAGGGTTTTGTTTGTGCCATGGGAATTAATTCCACACCATTCAAATATGCCTCAATTGCCCTCCCTAGCTTGTTATCTGCTACTAATTTGTTTTGACTTCTCCCTAACCATTTAA
>BPLS01032008.1:3247-28076 GCA_019656275.1 Rhododendron kiyosumense | reverse complement strand
TTTTAATTCCAAGCATGCTTGTTAATGTTTGTTTCTAAATTGTTTACGTGCTATAAACTGTTTATGTGGCATAATAGTTAGGCAATAAAATGATTTTTCAAATCCCACAAATATTAGTAGAGACCGATTTTATCGGGCGAGGGGGGTGCAACAAAACCTTCCCCCCTCGTAACCTGACTCTCGAGCCCAAAACTCTTTATTTTTAATAGACCAAAATCTTTTTTTTTTAAAAAAAAGGGGCAAAAGAATCACATTTTTTCAAATAAACGGTTTCTTGAGGTTAATCCTTTTCAAAACCCGGGTGGCGACTCTCAAATGAACCAACTATTTTCCCCCTTTTTGTAACACTAAAAAATAGAAAAAGAGAGACGGGGAATTTTTCCGGGCATATAGCCCACAGGAGGATCCAAAAAACTTCGGTGGAGAGAGTCCTAAAACTTGAACTTGAAAACCTCATGCACATTCAATTCTACTGAGAGTAAGCTCTCTACCAAATTGAATGAATGAAAATGATATGCTCCCCCTTAGATGTCAATTCCGATTAAATAAGGGTTGGTCGGGTGGTCAAGGCTTCAGACTTGGGACGTAGGGGTTTGCTCTCTCCTGATTTCAGTTTCAAAACTGTTGGGAAACGAATCCCCAAGACCTAGTAATAACGCGTGCAGATTAGACAACAAAAATTTGTAAAACCGTATAAAGTGGAATTAGGGTTCTACCTCAACTACCTGCGACATGAACGCTGGTTGAACTAGTTATAGCACGCCTTGCTATAAACCACGAATACTGTTCGACCGTTTCTTACGATCTTCTATCGTATTCCCTGCACGTCTAGAACACGAACCGAGTGTAGACTCTTTCGTGATCTTATTTGCTCTCTCTAAGCCTGCCTCTATTTTGTGAATAAATAAAACGTCAATTTGATCTAAAGAGCATAACGTGTATATATAGGGCTACGATAGGGACCTAAGGAGTAATAAGTCTGGAATCCCAGTGTAAAAAAGAAAACTTAATCCCACCAGGATTCTATTTCTTATTTCACTAATTATAATTTACCCCACTACAGAATTATAATTGCACTCTCGTCCTTATCTCAATTATATTATGAGCTCTATGATATTAAATACTTATTAATCTCCCCACCTTAAGATTACAGGTACCCGTTGATTAAAATAAATTACTAACAAAAACAATTTAGGTGCTATAAACTCTTTTGGGGTTAGTCCATGTGACTTTAATTGGGCTCTCTGCAAGTGGGCATGAGATTGGATCCCCATGATTAGTTAAGGTGCGAGTAAGCTGGCTCGGATACCTGAGTTATCAAAAAAATTCCCAATAAATAAGGTGATTGGGTTATTCAAGAATATCTTTTCCTGCCCCACCTTCTGCCTCATTAACTCTTATACCGTCTTCCAAACCTATTAACCCAGCCACAGTAAACGATTCGCCTCTGATTGAAGTTCCTATCCTAGCTGACACCGGATCTACCCTTAAACCCAGTAAACGTTCTTCTGCTCCTCGTGGATGGCAGCGGTCTACGGGGAATCCTAGAGCTAGCCAAAACCTTAACCCCCAACCCTCCTCCCTTTTGAAACCCTCAATTAACTGTCATAGGAAGCGGCGTTTGGTCGAGACGGAACTTATCCCTAATGTACTGGAGCATTCAAATCATCCCGCTCCTTCTCACTCCAAGAAAGCCCGCACTTTGGAGTTTTCGGATTCTTTGGGCACGATTATAGACTCTGCTATGGTGGAGGAGACCAGGCACAAGTGGTCTCCCCTTGATCAATGATTTGTTGGAATTGTCAGGGTGTGGGGAGCCCCCTGACATTCCATCTAATCAAGGAGCTGTGTCGTCTCCATTCCCCCTCTTTGTTCTTTCTTTCAGAGATGAAGAACAAGGTGACCAAATTGGATCAAATAAAACGTTCTCTGAATCTGGATAGTGCACTATGTTTTGATCCGGTTGGCTCTGCTGGAAGGTTAGCACTTTTTTGGAAAGGTACGTCCACGGTAACTCTTCATTAGATGTGTGATTGGTTTATGGATGTCGAAATTTTTTATGTTCGCGGAATAGATCCTGGAGATTGGTTAATGTCTATTTCAGTGCTAACGTTATTGAAAGAAGAAATCAGTGGGAATTCTTTGTGCAGTATAAAGGCTGTCTTGGTAATGTTTGGGTTCTTTGAGGGGATATGAATGACATCCTGTGTGCTGAGGAAAAAAGGGGAGGGATTAACCATCCCCCTTGGTCATTTCGAAGATATCAGAAGTTTGTTGAGGATCGTGGTCTTATTGATTTGGGATTTTCGGGATACCCCTTTACATGGCAAAATAACAGAAGTGGAAGAGGTTATGTCCAGGAGAGACTTGATAGGGTCCTTGCATCCCCGTCTTGGTGCCTCCTTTTTGACCAAGCGTCTGTATCGCACCTTAACACTGTCAGTTCTGATCATTACGCCTTGCACCTGAAGTTGGAGGGTGGCACACCTCGTAACTGTGTCCCCTTCCATTTTGATGCAAGATGGACTGAAAACGGAGAGGTACAAGATGTCATTAAGCAGGCTTGGTCAGCCAATGTCTCTGGTTCAAGATTTTTTTTCTGTGGTTAAAAAGACCCAGCACTGTCGTGTTGCGTTAACTAATTGGAAAAGGTGTAAAAGATTGAATTCGGGTTGGGCTGTTGGTGAATTGCAGGACAAGGTTTTTGGTCTAGTTAATTCTGATTCTGGGCCTCCAGCTGGTATGGTAGAAAATCTTAAATGGCAACTGAAGAAAGAATGAGATCACGAAGAATTTTTTTGGAAACAAAAATCAAGAGTGAACTGGTTGAAACATGGAGATAAGAATACTTGTTTTTTCATACCTCTGTGATGCAACGACGTTCAACCAACAAGATTTCGGGTATTGAAAATACATAGGGAAGTTGGCTCTCAGATCCACAGGAAGTCCATTCGGAATTTCGTCGCCATTTTACATCTCTATTTCTGCCAACCCCTCGGTACAAGTTCAAGAAACGGTGGAGGCCATCCCGAGCAAAGTTACTGATGATAAGAACCATTCTCTCACTCACTCTGTGATTGACTTGGCGATTCATTCGGCCTTTATGGATATGGGTCCTACTAAAGCACCTGGAGTTGATGGGATGACAACACTGTTCTATCAATTGTATTGGTCAACTGTTGGGTGAGGATGTGGTGGTAGCTGTTAAAAGTTTCTTCCATTCTTCCCACCTCTTTCGTTCAGTGAACCAGACACTAATTACATTGATCCCGAAGGTGGGTTGCCCTACCACACCAGGTCAGTTCTGCCCAATTAGCCTCTACAATGTATCATATAAGCTTATCACTAAAATTCTGGCTAACAGATTAAGAGATATTCTTCCTTCTATTATCTCGAAAAATTAGAGTGCTTTTGTTGGTGGTAGGCAAATCTCGGACAGTATTCTAATTGCGCATGAGATTATGCACTCCTTAAAGAATAGGCGATATGGGAGGAAAGGATGAGTTGCTCTGAAGCTAGATATGGCCAAGGCTTTTGATCGAATAGAGTGGTCTTATTTGGAAGCAGTTCTATGCAAGTTTGGGTTCAATGAAACATGGATCAGGTGGGTTATGTCTTGCATCACCACAGTTTCTTTTGCAAATTTAATTAATGGGGAGAAGGGTGAGCTATTCACGCCCTCTCGGGGTATTCAGCAGGGATGCCCTCTCTCTTTTTATCTATTTATTTTATGTGCTGAAGGGTTCCATTATCTTATTCAAAGGGCTATTATGAACTCATCTCTTAATGGTGTTAAAATAGGGCAACACTGCCCTTCCATCTCGCATTTGTTTTTCGTTGATGATTCGCTTCTATTCTGGGAAGCCACATCCTCGGGGTGTTATGCCATTGATGAAATCTTGCGGAAATATGAGATAGCTTCTGCCTAAATGGTGAATAGAGATAAGTCCTCTTTATTTTTTAGTCTTAATACTCCAGCCGACGTGAAACTAGGGATCTCAGAGGCTCTTACTATTCGCTTTGAGAATCATGGTGGGAAGTATTTGGGTTTACCATCTATTATTGGCAGATTGAAAACTAGCGTCTTCCAATATGTTAAAGATCGGGTTATTGCCAAACCTAAGAGTTGGAAGGACACGGTTTTGAACTTGGCTGGGAAAGAGACCATGCTTAAATCTGTTGCTATTACAATGCCCAATTTTATCATGCAATGCTTTCTATTGCCAAAGCGAGTATGCAAGAACTTATGCAGTGTGATTAGGAAATTTTGGTGGGGCTCCAAAGAAGGTGAGAACAAAATTAGTTGGGTTAATTGGAATAAGCTTTGTGATAGTAAATTGCAGGGAGGACTTGGCCTCCGAGATTTTCATGATTTCAATTTAGCCTTTCTTGCTAAGCAAGGATGGCGTTTGGTTAATGGCCCCGGTTCTCTATTCCAACGTTTGTCCAAAGGGAAATACTTTCATTATTCCTCTTTTTGGGAGGCCTCCTGCCCAAAGTCAGCCTCCTGGGCTTGGAGGAGTATTTGTGCTGGTCGAACGGTGTTGCGAAAAGGGTGGAGATGGTGCATTAGTGATGGTAAAGCTATTAGTATTTGGCATGATCCTTGGCTTCCCCGTTCACTTAACTTCCGTGTGCTTAGTCCCGCCCCGTGAGTGGATTCTCTCTATCACAGTGTCACTCGGGTCTCTGAACTTATTGATGAGGTAACTCACTCTTGGAATATCCCTTTAATCAAGACTTTATTTTCTGATATTGATGTGGAAGCTATTCTTTCTATTCCAATTAGCTCTCAAGGTGCTCCAGATAAAGGGGTATGGCATTATACAGATAATGGTTTATTTTCAGTCAAATCGGCATATCGCTTAACAGATCTAGCAATATTTCGCACAACTCTAGAGAGAGAGAGAGAGGAGAATCTAGTTCGGGCTCTTTACAGGATGGTATTTGGAGACTAATCTGGTCCTTACGAGTTCCCAACAAGATTAAAATGTTTTTATGGCGATGCTCTCACAACGCTCTTGCGGTGTTATTTAATCTTTTCAAGAAAAAGATTGATGTTTCTCCTTACTGTCCAAGGTGTAATTCTGCATTTGAAACTATTGAGCATCTCATTTTTCAGTGTAAATCATCCAAGGAGGTGTGGAAAAATTCCTCCTTTGCTAATCCAGTCTCACCCTCCTGGGATTCCCTCTCATTTACTGAATGGTGGATTGGTATGGTCCAGTCGGTTCGTAATTCTAGTGGAGTGGAAGATCTCCATGCTTTTTTAGCCATTTTGTGCTGGATGTTATGGAAGGGAAGGAACACTGCGTACTTTGATAAAAAGTTCTGGACTTGTTCTGCTATAGTTGAAAAGGCAATCACCCTATGCGAGGAGTTCAAAGCAGCTACTGAAATGGTTCATTCCCTCCCTAGACTCTCCACTCAATCCTACCCCTCATCCTGGCTTCCCCCTCCACCTAATGTTATTAAACTTAATGTTGAAAGTGCTGTTAACAAAAAGAATGGCATATTTGGTGTGGGTATTGTTGCAAGGAACCATTTTGGTGAAATTTTGGGGTCTATTTCGATTCCTTTTGCTGGTTTCTTATTGCCACGTTCTACTGAGGCTTTGGGATTTCGTGAAGCCCTTGTCACTGCGGCTATTAGAGGATTTTCTGACATTATTGTTGAAGGTGACTCGTTGCAGGTAGTTCAGGCTTTGATTCAAGATGGAAAATCTTTCTCTGATTGTAGCTCTATTCTTGCTGATTGTGTAGAGCTTTTTTCTTTATTTTCATCTTGCTTCTTTATTCATGTTAAGCGTTCTTGTAATAGGGTAGCTCATTCTTTGGCTAAACGTTCTCTATTAGGTGCTAGACTGGAGTGTTGGGGGGGTCCTGTCTCCCAACATCTCGCTAGTCTTGCCCGTGATGATATTCGGTCCTCGGATCGTTCTTTGTCTTAATAAAATCATCCCTTCTTCCGTGGAAAAAAAAAAAAGGTTATTCAAGAAATGAAATGGTTGCAGAACTATTTTTGGATTTTGAATGAGACGTTTCAACTGAAAATTTCCTCATGAACATAGAAGATTCAATGCAAATCCATGAACACGGAGGAAAAAATTCCAAACCTCGGGCCACTGGAAGATCTGTCCATTCGTCAGCTTCAGAGTCGTAGAATCATTCGAGGTGTGCGCGGATATTTTAAAAAAAAAAAAATTGTATCTTCGACGATTACATTTGAAATTTACTTTTTTCTCGACAATGGGAGCCTTCACTTCTAGTGGGTAGACGGATATTAGCTTTAGCTCTAGCGCTGGGGCCATGATGTACATGGGCCATTTGCAGACCCCATTGGGGGCCAAAATTGCTTGCTACGAGTCTACGACTATCAAATGTGCGCCATTCCGAGATCGAAAGTTTGCTTCCAACCACTCTCTTTGTTGAGTTTAGACCAATAAAGGAAACTAATTTTCGTGCTCTATTTTTTACTAATGGCGTTCCATTTTTAATGTGAAACTACTGGTAACTTTATGAACAAATTGAAGCGTTATCAGTAAAAAGTGGAACGCGAATATCAATTTTCTAAAGTAATTATCCATTTATGTTAAAAGTTAAGTTGAATAAACAGTGATAACTTTGTGATCGAATTAGTTGGTCTTTCAAAAATAATTGGCACGCATATTTAATTTGACATTTGTCTTTTAATAATTTCTATGGTTGACTTGATATTTACAAGGATATTCTGGTGATCGAGTTCTACAATCAGAATGGTTAAAAACATAATTTTGGCCTTGGGATGAGACCTACTTTGTCGGCATAGCGGCTTCAGTAGATCTGTATGGATTGAATTTTATAATCAATGTCTTCAGTTATTTATATCTTGTTATGGCTATTATGATTATTGTTTACTTTTTAAATCATTTTATGGGTCTTGTTTTGGTTTTTTTTTTCTTTCTACAACTTCTTGCCTTTTAGCCAAGGTCTTTCCACTAAACTTTTTAACCTGAAAGATCCATATTTCTCTACAACTTTTACAACAACTTGTCCACTCTTTTTGGTTTTGCATAACCATATGTGGCAACAATTTGTTCACTCCTTTTAATTTAGTGAAAACACCACCTATGAGACTTTTAGGCTCCATTTGTTTGGACGTAAAATATCTTTCAGTAAAATATTTTACCTATTTTCAGGTGTTTGGTTGTGTAAAAAATGAAGAAAACATTTTATATGTAAAACATTTTCCATTAATTGGATGAAAATGACTTACCCTTAAATCTTTTGTAAGTTATTTTTTGAAATGAATCTGCTGTCTTCTACTGTAATTCTCATTGCTCAGTTTCCTCGATCGTGAGTCCTAACCCACGTTCAATTCCAATATCCTCAGATCTCTCAACTGTTTAAGCCCCTCCCTCTCTCTTTATACACTATTTTGTCAATTTCTGAAAATATTTTTCAAGTACCAACCACACACCGGAAAATAAAAGTTTAAAGTTTATTTTCTAAAAAAACATTTTACATGGAAAACATTTTACATTGAAACAAACGGAGCCTTAGGATGATATCTTTTTGTTTTTAGCTAACCCTTAAATTTGAAAGCTACATCGCAGGGGAAAGTAAAATTTAAAATAGGTTATTATATTAGCAGCATCTCAAATAAGCCTAAATTACCTTTGATTTTGAATGTTTTTCCCAACAACAGAAAAATTATTGCAGTAACACACTGATAATATTGAAGAGGATTGATAATTTGTAACCATTGTCATATTCCTTCCCTACCAAAAAAACAAACATTTTATATGATCAATGCTTGGTTAATCTATATATAGTGCAAAATTAGCAGGAGACATATTCGAGATAGAGCCCACTCCAAGGCGCAAATAAACGAGACAAAACCATGCCATTTCCCATAAAAGAGTTCTAAAACTTGCCTTTGGCTCCTTGTCCCGTTTCAATGAGTGATTGACTAGTGACTATTCACTGCTTTTCCAGCACCGCTCCGGGTCATTCCAAATGCTAACACATTAGGGGTTTTTTTTTTTTTTTTTTGCAAAAAAATTAACACATTAATAATATGGGATGAAAATTTCTCAAATCACGTGACAGTATCTAGAGGCAAAGCTATAGTGCGGCGGAGGGGCCCCGGCCCCACCCATTTTTATTTTCTTAGTATAATTTTTATAAATATTTGTAAAGAAATTATAAAATTTCAACCACAAGTACTAAACAATAAGAACAAATTTTATTTTCGCAAGTAAAATTATGGTCAATAATACCATGCCATTGAATGATATGATAGTACCAATACTCCAGACCAAGGACCAGCTCCGCAAGGTTCGCCCTCCTATGTTATTTAAGTTATCCAATCGTTGCATAAAAACTCCAACGCCCTGATTTAATGTTGAAAAAATCATCGTAACAAAATTTCTTTCAAAATTTGGCCCTTCAATTTTTAATCCTAACTCCGCCACTGACGGTGCTTTAGGAGCCCTTAATGATTTTTTTTTATTTCAAGACAACCTATTACACCTAAATTAGTTGCCCCATTCCAGAAACCTTCTTAAAAAATAAGCAGCTTATTTCAAAATTTTAAACTCAAAAATAATGTAAATGAAAATAATTTTTTGATTTTTTTTGCATCGTCTAAAAAATCTCATCGAGATCTTTCAAATAAGATCCATACATATTTTTAGATTTTAATAAGCTCATAATTTTTGAGTTTGAAATTGTCTTCTTAAAAAATAAGGACTAAAACAAGTTCGCGGATGGGAGGTCAGGAGTTTGCGGTTGCTAGATTAAGTAAGCATCCGTGAGGTTTAGGTCCTACATCCGTGAGATGCATTTTCGATTGGCAATAAAAATTCCATGATTAAGCAATTATGTTGCAAAATATATTCTGCACATATCGATCACCCAAACATTGCCATATTCAAAGCACATTCTGACCAAAATTCAAAAAGTCAAAAAATTAATAACCAAAATACAAAAATCCAAAAAGTTAGGTAACCAAACACCCCCTAAATGCGGGAAAAAAAAAAAAAAAACACCCCCTAAATTATAACTCACAAATTTATTTCTCTTTTCTTCTTTGAAATTCTCATCATTGTTATTATTTGATTTTCTAGTCAAAATACTCTCAAGAGAACAAAGTTAGTGCAAATTGCAACCGTGAATGGGGAGTCAATTATAGTCCAATTCGGCCACGTTCTTGATTTTTTTTTGCTCATTTTGTGTCAAGATAAGAACGGATTGAGGGTGCAAATTGCAACGGTGAATGGATATAATAAATTTACTTCGACTCGCACCACGGTGATCCCTAATGCGGCCGGAAGAGTTGAGGGTACTTGGGCACTGGGGGGTGGCCGATGGGCTGTCTCGTGATTGGGTATGGTGAAAAATTGAGTTTAAAGTTTGCCGAAGATTAGGGTATTTTGGCATTCAATTTAGTTAATTTTCTATGTGTGAAGATAAATTGGACCATAGAGAAAAAAATCCCAAAAACATTAGTTGGGGAATTTTTCAAAACTTCCCGTGTACGTACTATCAACTCATTTTAATTAGAGCACCTACTAGTGAAAGATGGCATTGATTTTCGTGATTAGCTCAGGTGCACATAAAATTTATCTAAATGTATCAAATAAATAAATTTCAAAAATACACTAGAAAACTAATCTTAAATGCATTTGTACAGAAAAAAATGAAGTATACAAAAAGCATTTTGCCCGTTGGCAAAATTGAAAGTGGGATTGATCCCACCACACCACCTGCTATAAATAGATATCCGACGCGCCTTTGCACTCAAATAGAGTAATCTCTCCTTTTCCCCTGTTTTCGCTTCCCCACCATCTTCTTGTTTATCACTCACTACTCCATCCAGCGCCAGCGGCCTCTCTAGAAGGGTAATAACGGATACTACTCCTACAACAAAAGAACATCCATCCCTCCACAGCAACTAACTTCCTCGTGAAGTTCAAGAACCTCCACGCAAACAAACATTCCACCACCATGGTCGACGTGGACCGGAGAATGACCGGTCTAAACCCGGCCCACATCGCCGCCCTTCGCCGCCTCTCCGCCCGTGCCGCCGCCACCACTCCACCAACCTCCGCCACCCGAACCGGCCTCCCCTCCCTCACCGCCCTCGCCGAAAAAATCATCACCCACCTAAAAGACTCCGGAATCCAAATCCACCCCGGCTTATCCGACGCCGAATTCGCCCGGGCTGAGGCCGAATTCGGCTTCGCCTTCCCCCCAGACCTCCGAGCAGTCCTCTCCGCCGGCTCCCCCGTCGGCCCTGGCTTTCCCGACTGGCGCTCCCCCTCCGGCCCCGCACGCCTTCACCTCCGCTCGTCCGTCTACTTACCCATCGCCGCCGTCTCTTTCCACGTCACCCGCAATTCTTTCTGGCCCAAGTCTTTCGGGTCCAGACCCGATAACCCCGAAAAAGCCCTCAAGATCGCGAGAAGCGAAATCAAACGGGCCCCACTCTTGATTCCCATCTTTAGCCACTGCTACATTCCTTGTAACCCTTCCTTGGCTGGAAACCCCATCTTCTACATCGACGAGAATATAATCTTCTGTTGTGGCATCGACCTCGCCGATTTCTTTGACAGCCAATCTTCCCTGTTTCTTCAGAAATCACCATCTCTGGCATGGGCGGAGGTAATCAGTTGATTCCTTACATAAAATTCGATAGTTTGTAGTCAAATTTTACTACTTCTGGAAAAGGTTAATATGTATAGAATCTATAGATTTTTCTTCTTATACTGTACATAACTGTACCGGTGAGATACCAAACCCATCTTGAATTTATCACTATTGGTGTTATTTACCACATGTACAATATGTTTATTTATTCAAAAGAATAATAAATTCAAAACTAATCGAGTACCCTTCGATATTCGCTAGTATTGGTAATAAAAATAAATTCATACGTAGTCCGATATAGTACAGTACGGTATAGGATTCAAAACCTTAATTATGATCCATGAAAATTTGTTAAATTGCCCCAATTTACCTCAAATGCCAACAACTTCCCAACTTTTTCTTGTTTACAATTTACAAAGTTGATAATATTTCTAATCAGTATACTACTAGCTTATACAAGTGTTTTACTCCACTAATTGAAAATTCTTGACTCTGCCTCTGTTCTTAGGTGACCGAGAAATTCAAGGGGTCATCGTCATATTTCTCAAGAAGAAGCCTGGATAATTTCACCGGAGGTAGAACGCCGAGATGGGTTGAATTTTGGAGCGACGCAGCCGTCGATCCACGGCGGCGTAGGAACTCTCACGGGTGTTACGACATGCCCAGATTTGAAATCCCGCAATGGGTGGGAAAGTATATAGAGCGGGTCGGGTCGGTGTTGAGGGAAGGCGGGTGGGATCAAATGGACATTGACGAGATAGTCCACGTGTCGGCGTCCGGGTTTTTCGAAGGTGAGATGGTTTTTTTGGATAATCAAGCGGTTCTCGATGTTTTGTTGTTGAAAGCGGACCGTTTTTCCGATACGTTGCGAAAGGCCGGGTGGAGCTCCGAGGAGGTGTCGGATGCTTTGGGGTTCGATTTCCGGTTGGAGAAGGAGAGGAAACCGGTTAAGAAGTTGTCGCCAGAGGTCGTTGAACGGATTGGGAAACTGGCTCGGTCAGTTTCCCCGTCAGCGGCAGCCGGATAAATGTCGAGTTTCTTTTGATAAGATATTTTCGTTTTGTAAGAAGTTATTTCATATCGGTACTGTGAAAGGTTTATAAGTTACTCTAACGAAAGAATATACAGAGGCATAAATGCATGGCAGTTACGGTAATACACTGAAAATTTTACTCAGCGATGGACAGGGCCGGCCCAAAGATTTTTAATGTCTAAAGCCTAATAAAAAAAATGTCTTTAAAGAGTTAATATTTAACAATTTTTATAGCAACAATCATAATACGAAAAAGTCAAACTAATATAAAATTCTATTAATCATTACATACGAACACAAAATACGAGATCATCAAGTTTTTAGGGTAGACTTTGGGGGAAACGATTTTGGGAGGTGTTATTCGGTGGGTTGGGGGAATAATTTTGAGATTTAGTGGGTTGGACACTTGGACTTATGGGATGGTAGGTTGGCTAACTCATTACTTCTAATTGGGCATTTTTTCATTCTATTGGATTTAAAAAGAGTCCTACTCAAACCCAAATAGTGAAAATATTGAAGTGCCCCTAAAAATTAAAATTTTTGGAATGCCCAAGGCCCAGACCTCTTAGGGTTGGGCCGGCCTTGGTGATGGATGTCAATGTGAACTAAGAAAACAAAAAGTGAAGTAAAAAATGGATAATCCGTTTTGATTATAAATAAAAAATAAAAAATCACCTTATGGTTCCATATTTGATCCTGGGTCGTTGCGAATGTGTGGGGTGTTTACGAAAGCTCTTTTTCTAGATGTTAGATGGTTGATCGTTGAATTTTGTTCATATTCTAGATTCTATATATATATATGAAGCTATGCAAAGTGTTTGTTGTAGCTTTTGATTGTAGATAAATGTCACATAAGCTGATGAGTTGTGTTTGTTGCAAAAGATGGAAAACATACTTTTTGCAATGAATTAGTCTCTTTTGTCCTTGACCAAAAGGTAATTATGAGAATGATAAAAAATATTTTTGTTTTTACGTTAATCACACCTTACCAAAATCTGTAAAAGCATCCCAATATATATAGTAAATTCTAAAAAACTTTATCAGCTTTTAGGCCTTAAAACAACTTTAAAAAATATGGTTATTTATAGAAACTAATTCTAGAATCCGCAACAAACACTCCATTGCAGATTTTTAGAAGCCTAAATTTCATAATCTTTTCTTTGAATTTTTTGAAAATAGGCACGTAAGTGTTTGGTTTAGTTTAAACCATAAGCTTGATTCAGTGTTATGATTTTCGGGAAGACAAGTATTTTGACAAATGAATTTAAACCATATGCACGATTTGTAAATAAAACTCCTTATAGTTGGACTTGGGTGTAGTACCTTAAAAATGTTTTCAATTTTTAAAAGTAAATTTCTGCTAGAATAATAGTAAATAAACTTTCAGGATTGCATCACTCTGTAAATTCGTTTCACTTGTGCATTATTCATTTTTGCCGTTTTCTGATTCGCCCTATTTTTGTCCTTAGTTTTCCAACGCTGCTACGGCTACTGATCGGGAACCGACGGGTACAAAGGGACTACTAGGTCTTGCACGGATAATTTGGACTGTTCAATAATTTAAAAAAACAAAATGAATAGAGCCATAAAAAATTAGTTCAATCCGATGTGTGAATATAAATGAGTGTTTAAAGTGTTTGTGTAAATATTTATGATTGTAAAGAACCGCGTAAGTATTATGGGTATACAGCTCCCATTATTGTTATTTTAAGTTTCCTATTAGCAGATTTAAAAAAAAAAAAAAAAACAGTCCTCCCCCCCGCGAATGAGAACAAATGAACAGTATTTCCTACGAGAACATCGTTGCCACGGACTTTCAATTCCCAGCGCACGTGTAGTCGTGTACAACTGATTCCAAATTGTAAGCCGCCATGGGGCCCAACGTCCGAACCTTGGCTCCGGTCCTCACAGAAACACAATTATTGGCTTATTTGTACCTATAGTCCCCAAAGTAATATCAAAATGTTAAATCGTGTCAATTGCATTCTCATTATTTATAATGCACGTTTAAAAAGTAGCTGACACTAACTCCGTCCAAATTAACTGTTAAATGCAGAGGTATTTTTGTAACTAAACTACAATTATCCTGTCTTCAACCTCAAACCCACCCTCTACCCTAACCAAATTGATTCCCAATTCAACCCAAAACCCTCCATACACGTCAAAGCTCCTCCACCACGACCACCGTTTCATGCTCTTAAAATTCTATATTTCACCAATACATTTCAAACCCCACAAAATTCTCTTAAAAAGCCATCGCCTCCACTTTCAACCCTTGTGAGAAGTGTAGGAGCTTGCTCGATCCGCTCGCTGGAGTGTCAATTCTGTCGGCAATAGAGACGGCGGCATCGCGATCTCGGCCGTCAATGTCGACGAATGTGGCTGGCTTGACGCTCCGAAGGACAACGGTGTTATCGTATTGAAGATCCAACGTGACTTTGGCAAACTCTTGATCTGCATTAGAAGCCCATTCAGAATCGGCGGTCGTCATGGGTGAAGATCTGCCGCTGACTACCTTTCCGTTTTATCGGTGTCGGACACCCACCGGCGTTGGTGGTTTGGAAGTGCTACAACTTTCAATTTAATGGTTAATTTTTATTGCAGTAACATGTAGTAGTGGTAATGGTTTAACTAATGTGTGATGCGTTTTTTTGTTCTGTTTAGCAAACTAATGTGCGAGTACCGATGTACAAAGGCAGCGATGTCGGATTGATGTTTTTGGGTTTTGCCACTGTGATTTTGGTGTTGGTTTGGTGAGGGGTTGTGATTGAGGTTGCTATGGTATTTCGGGGGTGCGGTGGTGTGTTTGGGAGCCGCGACGGAGGGTTTTTGGATTGAACAGGGCAACAACGGCGAAGCCGGTTCAGGGTATTGCGATTGAGGAGTTTTTGTGGGTTGAACATGATGACGAAGGAGGTGGTTTAGGGGGGCTGTTGATCTATTTTTTTTTTGGTTGACATCTCTCTGCTTTTCTTTTTCTAGGAAGTGAAAAGCGGGCGATTTGGGGGTTTTCATGGCGGGGTGTTTGGTAGGGTTAGGGTGGAGGGTTTGAGGTTGAAGAAGGGATAATTTTGGCTAAGTTACAAAAATACCCCTACATTTAATGGTTAATTTGGACGGAGTTAGTGTCAGAGACCATTTAAACGTGCATTACATTGGGGATGCAATTGACTCGATTTGTATATTGGGGACCAAATTGACATTTTGATAATACTTTGAGGACCAGCCATACAAATAAGCCCATAATTATTTGTACCAATTGAAGGACAAATTTTTGGATGTTGGGCGGGTACCATGTGCCAGTGCCTGCGTGGGGCTCGAGCAACCTATCCGAATCATTCAAAAGTGTGTGGGATGGCCTAAATTGAAACTCTCTTTCCCCTCTCATCCCACCACTCTCTCTTTTCTTTCTCTCTTCTTTTTCACTCTCCAAATTCGAGCCATCTAAAATCGAAATGAACGGTCTCGATACGCCGAGTGGGCACCACGTGGTTGTAGACACCCCAATCCGGACCTCAAATGGTCTTTGGATATCTCGATGATGAAATAAAGGAAACGATGCCTCTATGAGCTGGGATAAAGGACTCCAACAAACCCAAATAACCAACAAACTCAAAAGCCCAGAAAGAAGCCCAAGGCCCAGGACTAGACCCTTAGTACCGCATGGCACATCTCTACACCGCGCAGCGTAATGAGCTACTTTATACCGTACAAGGTTATGAGGTCAACCGCACGGCGTTTTAGGTAAAGTTCTGACTGGCTCAGCTAGCTGTCGGCCACGCCCACTTGAGCCATGGCTACAAGTTAGCTAAGCTGAAAAGCACTCCATCCTGCCCAAGAAATACCTCCCCCATTTGAATTCAAAATTCTTGGTTCCTACCAATAAATACACCCCTCCACTCAAGGGAAAGTGGCATTGAATTCTCTTTCTCTCTCATCATGCTTTCACACCCACTCTGGAAGTCTTGAGAAAGTTGCTCTAGAAACATTCTCTAAGAACTTTCTTTCTTAAAATTCTCCATTTTTTTCTTCATCATTGAAGTGAGCCTCCTTTTGCTCACTTTAAGGTTCCAACTACCCAATATACCCATCTATTATGCACCTCTACACCACTCTTTTCTCAACCAGCCTTACCAACACCCATCCACTGTCATCCGTCTTCTTCCAAGGTACGAGATCAAGTTTCCTTGGGTTAGACTCACTCTTGACCCTGAGGGAACTTTTCCATAGTCAAGCTTAACCCCTTTTGTTTAAGAACTGACTTCATAATCATTTTCTAAAGCTAAAGCTGCCCCTGTGCTGGGCACACAACGCCGCGCAGCGCTTTGATGCATCGCACGGCTTAGTATGTTCAGGCGCACGGTCTTTTGTTGGCTACTGGGCCTTGGCTATCCTTCACCAAGCTTAGTTTTGTTAAAGAAATATCGGTCATCAGTGTTTTCAGAATAAGACCACATCTGTCACGACCTCGATTTTCAACTTAAATAAATAAATACAATTTAATAAAAGATCCTCGCATAACATACATATAACCCAAAAGAGTTCCCACCTGTTTAAATTTACAATCAAATCCCCATGATTAACAAAATACAACCATGGCACCACGGCCCGAATAACTTTGATCCAAATGTAACATGTTCAGAATACTACAACTTTTGAGTCAAAAGGAACTAAAGAATAATTAGTTACAAATTCATCTTCACCAAAAGCAAGTTAATTACAAAAGATGATTGGGTAACTAAAATACGGTTAGCTTCCAAAAAGTCTTCATGTCCAAGCACTCCATCACATGCAATCTATTGCCCAACATTCAAACCTGAAAAGAAAGATTTTATTGAGCTACACTAGCCCAGTTGGAAAATCTTTACCAAATTTATATGCAATTTTGATGATAAGTGCACACGAAGAGGTTATGGAAATACAGTCCAATAGACAATAACCAATCTATTTACGAAGGAATCCTTATCGAAATTGAATGCATAAACTATGTGACACTAATTCCTCAAACAACCCCTACTCGACTCGCTAACCCAAACTCCCACCATCGGTATTTCCACCACTTGCGTTACCGGATAACACCATAAGGATTACCATGTTACCACCACTTGCGTCACGGTGATGCCTAACAACTCGGGTTACCGTATTACCACCACTTGCATTACGAAACCCTTTAAGTCTCCGTATTACCACCACTTGCGTTACAGGACTTTCTAAACCAACCTTCAACCCAAAATCAGTTATTTCTTGTACCACATGCAAACTAGGACTCCCCCAAGAACATATTCTTAGATAGAACCTCCTACGCTATACCAACGTCATCACAAATGCACCACAAACGATCACAAATACCAACAATCTATAGTATGCACATTAACAACGTTTAACTAAGTCAAATCTTATCTGATTCTTGCTAACGGAAGTTCAAAGGATCTAAGAATACATCGAGCCATCATAGGAAGTCAATTAGATAAGTTTAAGATAGTTTAGGAGGTGTCCAAGAGGGTTTAGAAGTGATTGAAGGCCAAAACAATCGACGAAGAAGCAATAGGTGCAAAACTGGAGTTAAGCTCCTAGTATCGATATGCACGAAATCCGTATCGATACAATATTCTCTAACCAAAAAGATAAGCTTATAGTATCGATACGGCCCTTAATCCGTATCGATACCACGGGGCTTCGGGTAGCGAATTCTGCAAAATTTCAAGGCAAGCACAACAACCAAAATCCAACAACTCAAGGCACGATTTCACACCAAATCAACATATAAACATATAAAAGAGGTGAAGAAGTCCCTAACTCACAACAATGGCCGAGATTCAAGTGTTTTTGAACGAGCCCTAACCTCTCGAACTCCGAAACTTCGATTTAGGCTCAACCCAAGGAATTCCAAGCGCGAGAACTTGATTGCAAGGCCGGAGGGAGGTTGATTCTTGAAGATTTTGGGAGATTAAATGGAGTTTTGATCGAGAAGAGAGGAGAGAGAGAGAGATAGCCGGTGGGGAGGGAGAGAGGAACCGATGAGAGAGAGAGTTTGGGTATGAGAATATCATCCTCTACCACACACACACCCCTTATATACCGATATATCTTTTTATTTCACCTATACTCCTTCAACTTTCTATTCTTCCATATCAAGCCCCAATCTAATTAATCACCAAATAATTCATATTTTCTCAATTAGGCATTTAATAATTAATTTCAATAATTAAATAAATTACAGATCTCTACAATATCTACGAGCCATTTTTGGTTTTACAAACAAAGTTTTCTTGATCATCTTGGGTGATTAACTCATTAAAAGTTGTTTTGCTACCATGGCTTGAGGAAATGGAACTCCTCCGAACGATCCTACGACGGGACTCCTTCTGATGTCCTTCAAAAATGTCGCACGTGATATACAATATGTCGGGCGGTGTTCTGGAATATGATAATGGCCTGATGACAGAATAGGTAACCGGCATGGCATATTGACATGCTGTACGCAGCATTGCAATTTGCCTTGCAGGAAACCAGACAGTTTGTTGAGAAGCTCTTCCTTTCTGCATCATCTCTATCATCCCTATACAGACAGCACCATGCGCACGTTAACGTGGTGTATTCTCCCATGTCCCTTTCCCCGTACTTGATTATTTAAGAGCTTGATTTTCTAAAAGATATTTGAAATTTTCCTTTTGAATAAGGGTCATCATCGGGCCTGGCCGCCAAGTCGTTGCCCAAGCCTGCCCACGGGCCGGGCTGACCGGGCTTTTTCTTTTTTGGCGGGCTGGGCCACCTACCATAAATTGAAGCCCAAGCCCAGCCCATGGGCTAGCTCAATTGGTGGGCCGGCGAGCCAACGGGCGGGCTTAAATTTCCTTGGGCAAAACTAAACCAAGGAAAAAAAGAAAGGGTTTTGTGGGATTTTGGGCTAATAGGCGGGCCCGTTGGCGGGCTTTTGGAGGGGTACCATGGGCGGGCTCACGGGCGGGCTCACGGGCCGGGCCTACGGGTGGGCGGAGTAAAAATTCATAGGCTTGAGCCCGCCCATTTCAAACTATGGGCCGGGCTAGCCCGCTTGTTTTACGGGCTCAGGCCAGGTAAAAGCCCGGTGGGTTTTGGGCAGGTCGCGGGCCTTCGGGCCAAATGATGACCCTTACTTTTGAAGATGTCTAGTAGAGACCGGTTTCTACCGGGTGAGTGGGGTGCTTTTCAACAAAACTGTAACAACCCTGATTTTCGGTCAGTAAAAATTTCGTTAAATATTTGAATTTTATTTTAATTGCTTTTAATTCCAAAAAAATTTGTCGTAATTACATTTTAGCCCATGAAATTTCATTTCTTACACTTTAGTCCGATTTAGCAAGCCTAGTTAGCTTCTAATCGATTAGTTGGAGAAACCGAATTAGAAAGTCACCTAGTTACCTTAAATGGACCGTTTTGCCCCTCGTTGAACCCTTTGAACCTTTTTAACCCTAGACTAAGAATTGAATATTCTTCTTCTTTTAATTATTTTGGATTTATTCTTTGTCCATTGGACAACAAATGTTAGGGGAACTATTATCCATTGGATAATAGAAACCCAATTGTTTATATTAAAAGGATTCAATGGAAGATTTGAACAAGGTACTAGTAGTTATACTTTTAAATTACTTTAAAGTACTTTTTTGATTATTTTGGTATATAATTACCCTAGCAACTATTATCCATTGGATAAAAGAAGTTAAGAGAATTATTATCCATTGGGTAAAATATTAGTCTTTCACCAAAGTACATGGGATGATTAATTTAATATTTTCTTTTAACCCCATGTGCCAAAGTACCCATTATTTTAATATAAAAGTACTTAGTACAAGATTCTAAAAGTACCCTTATTTATTTTATGTTAGGGTTTTGATCTTCCTAGATCACATGGTACATATGTATATATTATATTGTACATGGTTGATTAGATAATTGCCTTAAGTACCATGTGCTAATTGACTTGTTTAAGGGGTGAAACTTAGCCTTTTAAGTCTTTTTGGATCAAGTACCAAAAGTTCATGTATCTTTCATATCTTTCTTGTGCTTTATATATAGTGTACTAGAGAGAGAAAGAGGGAGAGAGAGAGGGAGAGGAGAGAGAGGCCGAAAGAGAGGGAGAGTAGAGAGAGAGAGTGAGCCGAGAGGGAGGAGGGAGAGAGGAGAGAGAGAGACGAAGGAAGGAGGGAAGAAAGAAGAAGGGATTTGGTTGTACCTTCCATGATCTTCCTACATCTTTCAAATCCATGGGTGAATCTTCCTTCCTAGCTAAGGAACTAACTCTCCATTGTCCTCCATGTACTTCTTTGATTTGTTTAAACCTTAGAATCTTGTACAACCTCCTTTCTACCTCAAGATTTTCCAAGAATCAAATCCTAGCCATGCAAACCTAGGGTTAGGCCTTGATCTTTCAAGATTTGCATGACATGTGTCAAAATTGAGGTAGAGAGGGGGGGGGGGGGGGGTGTGGCCTTGAGAAGAGGAGAGAGAGCCAAGCTTTGCCTATAAATAGAAGGCCATTCCAAGCATTTCAACTCACACCTTCAAGCATTTGCTCTTCCTTCTCTCTAGAAACCATTTCTGATTTTCTGGGCAGCCTACTGTCCCTTTGTAAATCCTCAGTTTTCTCTTGCTTAGAGTAGTTTTTAGAACCAACTTTCTTCGGGAAAGTTGTAGAGTACTTCGAGACCTTCAAGTTAGACCCAAGAACCACCCCAATTGGTGAAGAAATGACAAAGATATTGTCATCTGAAGTTCAGTAAAAATCTCGGATTCCAAATTCCAGACAGCTTACTGTCTCTTCCTTTATCCCCATTTTTCTCCTACCTAAAGTAGTTTCTAGGATTAACTTCCTTCACAAAAGTTGTAGAGCGTTTCTAGAGCTTCGATTTCGACCCAAGAACAACTCTATTCGGCCAAAGATTGACCGAGGTACTGCCATCCAAAGTTCGGTCCAGATTTGGAAGTTTCACCACCCGTAGAATTTTTCAACTTGCTTATTCGGCCCCGACTAGTTTCGGATCAAGGTAGGATACCCTTACTTCCATCCCTATGTTTAAGTAGGTTATCTACTTTTCATCTCAAGTATTTGTATTTGATCTTTAAGATGAATATGAGCATGCATATGTGAATTGCTTGTATTGCTTGTGGTATAGAATAGAGTTGGATGATCTTGTTGAATGATTTGTTGTTGCGTATGAGGAAAGTCCTACCGCGGAAGTCTATGCATGAAAACGAGACACTAAAATCGAGAAAGGGAGAAACATGACACCTAGGGTGTGTTTGAAAAGGATGAAATGTTTTGGAAACCGCAATGTGGCCGGACTTGCCCATTGTGTGAAGTGTGTGTGTGTTCCAATGGGAATCCGGAGCGGCGGAACCATTGTGAGGGTGTGTGCGTTCCCATGGGAACCCAGAGCGGCGGAACCATGGTGAGGTGTGGCTTGGTTATCCGCGGAGAGGAGTCAATGCAATTGTGTGCCAATGGGAACCCGGAGCGGCGGAACCATTGTGCGGATACTCGGGAACCCGGAGCGGCGGAACCGAGGTTGGGTGTGTGACTTGGTTATCCGCGGTACGGAGCCAATGTCAAAAGATTTTGAAAGTTTGTTTTGTAAATGAAAATGATTGACACGGTCTACAATGAGTCGCGTAGGAGAAACAAAGAGAATTTTGGACACCAACGATAGTGAATAGTGAATGTGGATGTGTTATCGTTATTAGATTGATCTCTCTGATCTTTTGTTTGTAAGTTATGGGTTAGCGGGTATGGGATTGTTCTATTGAGCTCCTGTAGCTCATGGTGTTACCTTTGGTGACCCTGGCATATTATATTGGTGGCGACGCTGGTATAATGTGTCAGACTTTGTAGATGAACAGGATAAGCAGTACACCTTGGAGGCGTTTGGAGCCAAGGAGCTGGCTAGGATGGAGAAGCAGGAGGAGCTGTAGTTAGGAAACCCTAATTTCCCTCCCTTTTGTAATATTGAACTCTTGTGGGAGTTTTGTTGTAATAATGAGCTAGACTCCAGTTGATTTTATCAATAAATTGTCTATTTAACGTACCCTAAAATTCGGGGCGTTATAAAAACCTTCCTCATTCGTAACGTGGCTCCCGAACCCAAAGTTTCGACATTTTTTGCTAGACCCAAGGCCATTTTCAAACGAGTTCTCGATTTCTCGAATCATCCATCTCAAAAATCCGGATGGCAACTCTTCGCGCGCGCGCCGGTCGGGGAGCCCACAGTGGTACTCACCCGGCACTCAAAATTTCTCCAATTGAAGACATTGTCAATCGTACTGTGGACTTGGATGGCATCAATTTTCTTTACTGTCCATAAAAACAAAAGGGAAGTGATTTAGCCACTCTCATTTTTTCTAATGGCACTCTCATTTGTGTCTCTATTAAGTGATTTATTTTGTTAGAGAAAAGCAGTATCGTTAGGGAAAAAGACAATGAAAAATCACTTCCCAAACAAAAATACCAAAAAGTCAGATTTTTCAGTTTGATTCAAAAATTTTGAGTTTATCACACATATTTTACTTTTTCAATTCTTTTCATCAAGACTAACCAATAATCTATAAAAATTTAATGTGAAACAATAAATGTGAAAAAAATTTAAGTAAAAACTAAAATTTAAGCCAAGTTGCTTATTTAGCCAAAACACCTCATATATTATCAAAAAGTTTATAACCACATCCAATCACACACATAAATATGCAAACACTCCATAAATGTATGGGGCTCACACACATCAATTCGTCTATTGGTACCAACCAAATTGGTACATATTGTGTACCGACGGTGTGTGGGGTGGGCCCCACACAAATGATCCGATCTGTTGATTAATTTTGATATAATTTTCCATTTACTCCTATCAAAAATCAGCTCAATCAGATAACTGAAAGTACTCAATTCAATCTTCTATCTTTCAGTTATCCGATTGATTTGATTTTTGACAAAAATAAATAGAAATTTATTTTAAAATTTATCAACGGATTGGATCATTTATGTGAGATCTGCAAGTGGGCCCCCCCAACAGTGTTAGTAAATTGTATGTACCCATTTGGTCGATACCTTTAGGATTCCGCCACACACACACTAGCCCCATACATGTATGTGTGTGTTTGTGCACTTAGGTGTGTAATTTGGAGTAGTTATAAACTTTTTGATATTAAAACTAGTGTGAGTGCATGTGTGTGTGAGCCCCACACGATTATGTGAGTGGTGGGTGTGTGTTTTGGGCGGTGATGTAGAATTTTTGTATTAGTTTATGAGAGTGTTAGTGAATACTCTATTATGTTTTAGTGAATATTCTGTTATACAAATAGGGGCAAAATGATAGTAATTGGAAAGTGTAGGGGTGCTAAGTGTACTTTATCCTAAAATTATTGACAGAATCAGACCATCCATTTTTTAAACTAAAATTCCATTTTAACATGATCAATGCATGACCAATTTTAAACGTATGCAAATTTCATGAATATTAAACAAAATTAATGCCAATTTGATAAATCTTACGCAAAAGACTTATTCACTTTTGCTTAGTTCTACTGGAATAATATTTTGAACGTGGATATAGTACTATTTGTACAACAGAATTTGGGTGCAACAAACTAACAACCACATAATTTCTCATTATATATAGATCCCATCGTATTCCATTCTCTTCGATGTTCATCCCAAGCAGAATACTTTGCATTGTGCCCACCAGCATTTCATAATTTTGTAGTTTTTTTGTTTTGTTTTTTTTATATTGTCATAATTTTGTAGATTCAAAATTAGGTGGAGGGTGCATCTGTACACAATAATTAATGACATCACAGTGAGTTAGCTAGGTTACAAAGGTGTTTTTTTTCAAAAGAAATTTCATTGATACAAAATAAACATACATCAAAGCATCCGTAGTGGAATAACCAAAAGTTATTACATCATCTTTTGATTATCTATTTAAAGGGTTGCTAAGGTTAGCAATGTATAAGTCCATAATGGTACAATCAAAATTGAATATCTAAAACTTGCCAAATCACCTTTTCAACTTATAAAAATCTAAAAATTGTGACATATAAAACAATTTTTTAAAAATAGTTTTGAAACTAATAAAAATAGGTTATTAGAAAAAGAGAAACTATTTTTTTGAAAACTTTGATTTTAAAAAAAAAATTCTGGAAATAGTTTTAAAAAAATAGTTTTTGATTTTTTTAAAAAAGAACAGTTTTTTTCTATTTAAAAAAAATTAATAAAAAAACTACTTTGAAATAAACTATTTTTGCAAAAGACCGTATTAAAACAGTTTTCGCAAAAAAAAAAAATTACAGTTTTGAAAAATACAGTTTTTGAAAACAAATAAAAATTGTTTTTTATAAGTATTTTTCTTCGAAACATGTTGAAAATGGAAGAGAGAGAATGATTTTGTGTAATGATGGTGTACGTGATTGAGGAATTATGGGGACAACTAAATTTGCTTATTGGCAAAAGATTACCACTTTTGATTATTCAATATCCAAAATTTGATGAGTTGCTAAGTTTGGTTATTCCAATATGAGCTCTTTTTTTTAGCAAATGTTGCTAACCTTAGTAACCTTTTGGTTTTGATTATACCACTGTGAATGCTCTCACACAAGAAAAGATTGGGTTATATATCCCAAACATAGACAATAACTAGGAAGTCTAGATTCACAAGCTTTAACTCCAAAACCTAACAAACCAACATGACGATCCCTCGATTATCAACTAACATCAACCTTCTAGACAAAAACAAGTCGGGATTGAGGATAGCTGGCAAGCCTTCGCGACCACAATGGGGACAGGAAGCATTCCGACAACCGGATCCTAAAACCAACGAACAAAACCCCTACAAAACCCACAGAAACAAACCAACATAATTTTAATTTAACCAAATCTAGGGAGACTGGCCAGAACCTAGGGAGAATGACACCGGATTGGAGAAACCCAACCGGGAGAAAGACTCATGACAAGAAACTAGAGAGAAACGCTCCACAAAAATGAGGAGAAGAAGAAAACAAAGAAAATAATTGATTATTTTGTCTTCACAATCAGACTTCACATCAATAGATCTGCTGATTGTTGTCAAAACGTCTCTAAAGATGATGGCCAAATCTTACTCAAGGGACGTCCAAAAGGCAGAGAGGTGTGGGACCACAACCC